>NKZZ01001371.1:0-37521 GCA_002370815.1 Metschnikowia hamakuensis
GTGGACACGCTCCTATGCCTAAGGATCTGAGATTCCGTGGTGGCACTGGATGTCGCGAAAAGCAGCGTCGATACTCGATTGATATTCGTTCGTTGGTTCCAAAGGAGTTTCTCGATAAGGCCATGTTCTTGGATTCTGCTCAATTGACCTTCTTAGGGTGTACTGGTCTATTCTAGGGTGTACTGGTCTATTCCGTTGGAGTAGACGTAACCGGTCGACAGCAGTCTTTTTTTTTTTTTTTATCTGCAGAAATGAAGAAATGGAAGTCCTGTTCAGCTTGGCTTTTGTTTAGTGCGGGTCGCAATTTATACACACCAACACCCAAACCCCACGAATTTCGCGATTTTCACGAATTTCACGAATTTCACGAATTACACGATTTTCACAAATTCACGAATTACACGAATTTTACGAATTACACGAATTTCACGAATTTTACGAATTTTACGAATTTTACGAATTTTACGATTTTCACGATTTTCACTATTTTTGGTGTTTGACTTTGCATGTGGAATAGTTGAGTTCTTTTTGCCGGCAACAGAGGGCACGGTACACTATGTGCAGGAGCAAAAACTCTCCCAATTGTTGTGTTGCGCTTTAACCCTTGGTTAGTTCATAAGCTGGAACTATTACGAATTTTCTAACACTCTAGTCAGGGTAAGAATTTGTTGCCACGTCAGTCTTGGGGTGTACTGGTCTGTCCGTGAAGTAATACTAGGAAATCGCCATTTCCTTCTCCCAAACTG
Organism: Metschnikowia hamakuensis; assembly: GCA_002370815.1. Taxonomy (NCBI): domain Eukaryota; kingdom Fungi; phylum Ascomycota; class Pichiomycetes; order Serinales; family Metschnikowiaceae; genus Metschnikowia; species Metschnikowia hamakuensis. The sequence goes on from NKZZ01001371.1 coordinate 747, forward strand.
AGCTGATTCGTTACCCTTGAAAAAAACCCTATGAGCGGAACCTCCTTCTTATATAGTCCAGTGGCTTCCCGATGGCTCCTGCATAGAAGGTCTTCGCGATATCAAAAAATCCATTCCTTCATTTATCATCAAGATGGATGCTACAGATGATACTTCGGTGAAGAGAATCAAGCTCGAAAATGTGGATCTGCACCCTCCGGCCGCCGGAAGACAGTCACCCGGCGCTCCAAATATGAAATCGGACCATCGGAACTCCTCGGTGCTCCTGTACAGTGAGGCAGACCAAAGCAAGCCCAATCTCGAGCCCATCTCGACCATTGCTCTGGAGACAAAAATGGCGATGGAGCCACCAACTGACTTGGATCTGAATATAGACTTGGACACACAGATGGGTCTAGAAAGTGGCAGCAAAGTGGCGTCGGAAGTGGTGGAAAAGGGCTTGGCGAGAAAAGCGGGCTCTGTGCAGGACACATCATCATCATCATCATCATCATCATCAACCAGTACATTCAACCAAGTCCCCGGCTCGCTGCTACTAGATACCGAGATCTTGGCCAGTAAGCTTGGGCTCCTGAGAGTCTCCAAAGAAGAACGGCTTTTCTTGTTCAACCACCTTAGTGTGGAAACAAAGCAGTGGTTGGAGAGCGCGGGCGGGCTCATAACCAAAGTGCCCATCAAGCTGCTTTCCAGCACTCAATTGGGCAATTTCCACTCGGTGACTTTCTCGGTATATTACGATACTGAATTTAGTGCCAACCTCCAAATCTTGGGAAATTTCCTTGACTCCTCCACCATCAGCTCCGCCAAAGAGATCCTGTACCATTTTGTGTGGAGCCAGAAATGGGCGGAAACCCCCGAAAATGACAAAAACACCTACTTGCATTTTCTACATTGTCTAGAACAAAAAGCCGGTACCAAGGTGAGTCATTGTGCCCTCGTCAACAAGTACGACGCCAGTACCATCTACATTACCGGCAAAGACGAGTTGGTGCAGCTAGGGAAGGAGATGCAGAGCGATATTGACAAGTGGCAGCGGCTCCGGGTGTTGGACTATTCGGGCAACTCCATCCGGTTGGTGCCCGGGGTCAAGTTCCCCGATTCGCTCCAGGTGTTGAACCTTGCAGGAGGCCATTCTCTCGAGACGCTTTCCGGCTTCAAAATGCCATCGTCGCTACAAAAACTCGATGTTTCTCGGAACTTGGTTTCGTCCATTGATTACGTGACGTTTCCCCCGGCTTTGAAACTGCTTGATCTCCTGCACAACCGCATCTACTTCCTTAACTATGTGGAGTTTCCTGGCAACCTCCAACGGCTTGATCTTTCGGAAAATTGCATCGATAATCTTAAGAACGTCAATTTCCCACGAGGACTAAGATTTCTTCTGATCCTGCGAAACCCCATCGAGTGCATCAAAGGCGTTCGGTTCCCTGAACTGCTCAAGTACCTCGACGCGTCCTGCATACCAAACGAGTCCATGACGGGAATCAAGTTCCCGGACCAAACCGAGAGCTTAAACCTTCAGCTGTCCATGACCACCACACGAGGCCTAAAGGTACCTCCATACGTGAAACTGTTGAATTTGGCTGCAAATGGCGTCAACAGCATCAACCCTTTGAAGCTCCCCAACTCCATCGACCACTTGTTCTTGGCCAATAACAACATCAAAACTTTAAGCAAAGTCACGTTTCCCTCTGCACTTAAAGAGCTTTATCTTGGCAATAACTTGGTCACCACGCTTAAAAACGTGCTGTTTCCTCCGTCTTTGGAGGTGCTCGACATGGAAATGGACCCTCACATGGAGGACAATGAAAAGTACATCACGTCGTTGAAGGAGGTGGTATTCCCCGACGGGCTCCGGGTGTTGCGGCTTGGCTACCACCTGATCAAGACCATCGAGTCGCTTGAATTCCCGCCGTTTTTGGAGCACTTGTGTGTGCAGTACAACGACCTAAGGGTGTTTCGAAATATCAAGTTTGGGCCGCACCTCGTGTCATTGGATCTTTCGGGAAACCCGGACCTTTCGTCTTTGGACAATGTGTTTTTACCTCGGACACTTAAAACGCTCCGTATTCCTTCGGGTTTAGTGGACAAGTTGCCTGCGGTGGTGGTGGAGCGGGCCAATAAGAAGGAATTGGTTCTTCAGCAGTCTTTCAAGTTCACCGAATAATCAGACCTGCATGTGACGGTGAAACAGCGACGAACCCGAATAATCAGACCTGCATGTGACGGTAAAACAGCGACGAACTTGATTAATTACGTAATCAATACTATAGGAATATTTTGAATAAGGTTTCAGTACGTCATCAATTCTAAATGGCTCATACTTATAGTGGCGGTGCTTATGTGCAGGTCCGCTTGGTGGGGGGGGAAGTCTTTTCGGGGTTTTCAGCAATGGTAGCTAAACAAAACTTGGCGAGTAAGGAACAACTACGGAGCTTATGAACATACCCGAATTTCAGCCGTTTTTACCGTGTGAATGTGGAGAAAACTAGCGTTTTCTGGGACTTGCCTGTATATAAGCTACATTGGCCCTTGCACACCCGTACATCCACGAAAATACAGAATTCCAGCTTACATCTATTTTACTCTACTAGATTTATTTTACTCTACTAGATTTATTTTACGGTGAAGATATGGAGGTCAGTATGGTCACGTGTCTGCCCTATACTACTCAAACATTACATAATCACCTCATATTCTTTAATATACACGAACTACTCGTCGTCTTCCTCATCGGAAGATTCCTTGTCGTCAGCCTCCTTTCTCTCCAAAAGGGCCTGCAACTCGGCATCCTCCGTGGCCGTCACAGCCTTAGGAGCCATGGTGACCTTAAGGTTTCCTCCAGCCGCCTCAATAGAAGCCGAAACCTTCTCGATGGCCTTCTCCAACAATGCAATGCCCTGGGCCTTGTCCAAAGCCTGGGTGGAAATCACATACAAAGGAGCAGCCACCAACTTGGCCTTGACCTGCATCTGCTCGGTGGACTCGGCCTCTCCAGCCTTCAAAGCCGTCTTGATGGCATCGATACCCTCGTACAGGAAACACGACACCTCGACATCAGCGCGGATCTTGATGGCCTGCGGCGTCAACCTCCTGCTGATGTACAACTTCAACTCCTCCAAGATCTCCGTGGAAGGAGCGTGCACCTCGTCGAAAATGGTGGAGTCCGTGATGGACAACTTGAACGCATCGTACGCATGGCCGTATTTCTTCTGCAACGGCCACCCAACAGACAGGTACAACTTCTCCAACGACAAGTTGTACTTCTCCGCACAGTGTCTCAAAATGGAGTGCACGGCCTTGGACTTGTTGTATCTCTCGTCACACTTGACAATGTCTTCGGCAGACACTCTTCTCTTGGAAAGATCAATGTACCCCTTTTCCTTGTCGACCCTTAAAACAACCGCCACCTCGTTTTTGCCCACACGGATCAACTTCTGGATCGACCGGATTCTTCTTCTGGATAACTCACTCAAAAGCACCATTCCCTCGATATTGTCGTACTCGAGCAACTTGACGTAGGCGCCCATCTCGGCGATTTCCTGCACGTTGACCATCACCACCTCTTCCACCTCGGGGTACTTGTTTTCATAGAACCTGCAATTGGAGCTGCTCATGTTTGTAAGGGGAATGGATTGTGAGAAAATGTGCTGGGTAATGACTTGACTTTTTCGCTCTTTTGTGCCGCGCACGCCCTCGCCTCCATGCCTGAAAAATTGGAACACAATGGGGTCAAATTTAAGGATGGAATGGGGTTCAATAATGGAATGGGGTTCAATAATGGAATGGGGCTTAAAAAAAATTTGGGATGAAATTGCCGAAGTTTCACGTGTTCATGTCGGTAGTGCACGTTTTAACAGATGGAATACCGCAAATCCCACGTAAAAAGCTTGTAATGATAGGCAAAAAGCTGGTAGTAATGATCAAACAATTGTAGTTATTTAGGAATCCAGTAAAGGTAATAAATCTCTTTTTTCAGGTTTTTTCAGGGTTTTTTTGGGGGAGAGGGGGGGGAAAGATGGTGGTGGAATGAGAGGTCCGCGGTGGACTGTGTGCAGGATGCTGCAGACATATAAGCTGCGAAATCAACAAAATTACAAAAACCAAACCCGAAGCACCCCCCGAACCCAGGCCAAATTCCCGTCCAGCTCAGTCTCCCCGCCTCCCGCTCTTGATACCATGACTGAATTCCAAGTATATAAGGAGGCCAACTTCTACCTCCCCAAACGGTACCAGATCCAGCAGATCTTGGGCCGAGGCACGTATGGAGTCGTGTGTCTGGCCGTGGACATGCACAACCCCGACCCCATGAAGCTCGCCGTCAAGAAAATCCTTAAGATCTCCCAGAAAGAAGTGTTGATCCGAAGAGCCATTCGGGAAATGAAACTCATGCGTTTTTTCCGGGGGCACCGCAACGTACGTATTTTTACTTGTATTTGAGTCCTCCAGGATCCATCTCTGGCAAGATTCTCTACCAGTCTTTCCAGTCTTTCCAGTCTTTTCAGTTTCTAGGTTAATCTCTAGTTTCCAGTCCAGTCTAGAAGCTCTAGTCCAGTCTAGAAGCTCTAGTCTCTAGTTTAGTGTCTTGTCCAGTCGAGGCTCAAACCTGGTCCAGTCTCTAGTCTAGTCTCTAGTCTCTAGTCTATAGTTTAGTGTCTTGTCTCTAGTCTCTAGTCTAGTCTATGCTCTAGTTCTTTAGGATATAGTCTTCTGTCTAATCTCCAGACTAGTCTCCTAGATCTAGTTCTCTAGTCTTTAGTCTAGTCCAGTCTCTAGTCTAGACTGTGGAAGCTAGTCTAGAAGCTCTAGCTCTCTAGCCTGAGATCTATTCTGGGATCTAGTCTCTGGTCTGGAGCTTAAGGTTCCAGGTGTTGAGGATCCAGTTCTAGTCCGTCTCTGGTCTATTTCCTTAGAAGCTCCAGTTTTCTAGGATCTAGTCTCTTGGACCTAGTCTCTAGGATCTAGTCTAGTCTCTAGTCTAGTCTCTAGGATCTGCTCTCCAGAATTTAGGCTCTAAGCTTTAGTCTCTAGTCTAAGCTCTAGTTCTCTAGTTCTCTAGTTCTCTAGAGTCTCTAGTCTAGTCTCTAGTCTAGTCTCTAGTCTAGTCTTGCCTCTGGTCTAGATTCTAGTCTTTGGTCTGGAAGATCAAGACTTGAGGCTTTCAGAATCCAGTTTCCAGCAGTTTCCAGTCTAGTCTCTAGTCAGTCCGGTCTCTAGCCCAGGTTTTACTCTAGTCTAGTCTCTAGTTCTCTAGTCTCTAGACTCTAGAGTCTCTATTCTAGGATCTAGTTTCTAGTCTCTAGTCTAAGCTCTATTCTCTAGTCTAGTCTCTAGTCTAGTCTCTAGTCTAAGCTCTAGTCTCTAGTCCATTCATTGTCTAGTCAGTTTCTATTCTAGTCTCTAGTCCAGTCCAGTCTGGTCAGAAACTTTAGTTCTCTAGAACCTCGTTTGGAAGCTAGGAGACTCTAGAAGCTGGTCTGGAATCTAGGAAGCACTGGTCCACTCAGTCCAAGTTTAGAGCTAATTCAGATCTAGTCTAGACTCTAGGCTCTAGTCTCTAGCTTTCAAATCCAGTCTAGAAGCTCCAGTCTCAAATCCAGTCCAGACTCCAGTCTAGCTCTTTAGAAGCTTTAGTCAGTCTCTATTCTAGCTCCCCAGAAGCTCTAGCTCTCTAGGACCTAGACTAGTCTAGACTCCATTCTAGTCTCCATTCTAGACACCATTCTAGTCTCCATTCTATTCTCCATGCTTATCCTTGATTGCGACTGTTGAAGACTTCTGATCTCTTCTTTTACTAACCGCAGATTGTTTCACTCTTGGATGTCTATCTCATCACACTTTACCCCTATGAGGGTCTCTATTGCTTCCAGGAATTCATGGACTATGACCTTGCCCGTGTGCTCTATTCTCCGGTGCAGTTTCTGGAGTTCCACGTACGCAACTTCTTCTACCAGATTCTCTGTGGTCTCAAGTATGTGCACTCGGCCGATGTGATCCACCGCGACTTGAAGCCGGGCAATATCTTGGTGAGTTCTCGAGGCGTGCTTAAAATCTGTGATTTCGGCTTGGCCAGAGCAATCCATGTGCTGCCTCGCCATAGCCTGCAACCCCCGGATCCCATCACCAATTATGTGGCCACCAGATGGTATCGTGCGCCGGAATTGATTATCCGTCTTTCCAATTACGGCAAGCCCGTGGACATGTGGGCCGTGGGGTGTATTTTGGGCGAGCTCTATGGCCGCCAGCCGTTGATGCCGGGGAAAAGCTCCATCCACCAATTGCACGAGATTGTCAAGTACTTGGGAAGCCCCCAGGAACTGTTTATCCTTAGAAGTGCCAACTGGACTCCTCCTTCCGAGGCCCTGGCCCCGGTCGACTGGGCCAAGGTATACCCCTTTGCATCCAACGAGACTTTTGATGTGTTGGACCTGTTGTTGAAGTGGGACCCTCAAAAGAGGCTTACCGTGGACCAGTTGCTCAAACACTCGTTCTTTGCCAACATCCGGGATGCCGGAGGTGAGCCCCGCAACGCCACCTGCTTCAAGTTTGGCCGCGAGGAGGACGAAAAGGATTTGGCCGTGCTCCAGGTCTTGTTGAAGGAGGAGGTGGCCACTTTTCAAACGGAAAAGGTCAAGAACAGTGGCCACACTGGCCACAGTCGCTAACAGTCACCAGCACTCACTAACAGTCACTAATAGTCACTAACAGTGTCACTAAATGTGTTGGTCGCTTTTCCTGCTCTGTCTCTCTATACATCCACCCACGGTCTTTTTGACCACTGTAGTTCTCGATACTTGACCTGAGGACCTCTAGACTGGCTTAGGACTTTATAGGATTATATGTCTGGACTAGGATCTAGTGCCCTCAATACAGACTTGCTCATCTAATCACTGCTGCTGCCTCCCACTTGCTCTTTTGCTAGACAGCCACCATCCCCCAGATAAGTATGAGCGCATCACTGGTTCTGGACACAAGATTAGTATACAGTCCCGAAGGGAATAGTAGAGTTTTGGACATCATTGGAGAGTGTAGGGAATAATTCACACGGTGGGTCCCCATTCGGGAATATGCAGATTACCATCTCTTCCGGATCGCCAAGTAATATTTGACAGCTTAATATTGGATGTACATACTCTATTGGACATTAGAGTAGTAGAATGAAGCAGGTCAGTGGTCACTGCCTCGTAATAATCTTGTATAAAGTGCTTTTGACACTGGAAAGACTAGCTGCACTCGAATCCCAACTGCTCTTGCTTCCCTCGCTAATTCATGCAGAAGTGTTTGAATATGTATTTATATTTTTGGTCTCGCCACCGCATCAAAATAAAATATGGCTGCGTTTTTTTCGGCGGGCGAACCTCCTATTTATATTCTTTTTCTGTTTACATTCGCACTTGGCTGCAAAGTCTGAAACTTGGCGCTCCGCGTCCATGCGCATGCATGCACAAAATGCTCACCCCTAATGCAACAATATAAAAGGCAACGTATCCCACATTTCTTTCTTACTCCTTTTTTTTTCCACTTCTTTTCTGAAACCTCTGCAATCACTACCATACTGACCACTGGGTACTGTGTACAAATAGAATGTGCTCCTATTAATGAATATATTGAATGAATACCCGAAGCTGGATATTATCTTTACTTGAATAGGATGAATGAATGTTTTTAGATTGGTTAGTCTTGAGATAATACGTCAATTATTTATACTAAAACCTGGCTGGCCACGTCGAAAAGATGAACGAATTAACCCCGGTATAACAAATAAAATGTCCTACAGTCTAGGAATTTACCACCCCTTTCTATTATCTATTTACATATAGGCTTCAGAAAGCAGGTATATAGACTGGTAAGTGGTACCGTCTTGAATTCGGAGGATTTTGGACTAACCGTGATACAAAAATGTTCAAGTCAGATTCATGAGCTTCATAAAAGAGTTTGGAAAGGTTTGGAGTGGAGCAGAGCTCCAGTGCTCATAACCACCGTCAAATACCAAAAGACTAACCCAAAGCCCACGGCAACCAGTCTTGCCAACTTACACCATCATTCAAGCAAAACCATCTGTTCAAACGGTTCTACAGCAATTCCACTACTATGCAGTCCCACTTGATCAGTCCCACCATACATTTTACTTCACTGTTTGCAAGGCACTATAAAGTATAGCGTTGGAATTTGGAATCAGTACAGTTTCTTTGTTAATACTGAACGCTTGGTTAAATTCTATGGCACAAAGGAATTTGCGCCGGGTGAATGGGCTGAAATTGATTTGGATACTCCCTAAAAAAAGAGGAAGGAAAAAAAAGAGTTACTGTGCAAGAAGTGAAGTCTTTCGATTGCAAAAACCCGGGCGACCATGGGATATTTATCAGGCGGGCACTCCTTAACGACATTTTGCTGGAAAACAAAAACCCTTTGTCACTAGCGTTGTCAATAAGTTGAAGACTAAGCTGGAAACTGCCATGGAGGAGATATAAATACAGGGTTTGGAGAATAAGTGTTTCTGAAACAGAATGACAGTCTACCGGTTTCTGGATCGTCAGAGAATAATTTTGATGAGCTAGAAGGAGAGCTCAGTGGCCTGCATATGGTAGGCCTTTACTAATTCCTGCATATATCTCGGCTATCCCGGCCTGCGTATAGCCCGCAGAAACATCAGCACGTGCAGTGCCAAAAAGGCACCGACAGCAGAGAAAGCCAGTTTCAAGCCAAGCTGGAGACCCGGACAGGGCTCTAAAATAGTGGGGAATGATTTGCTTTCTAATTCGGAAGTCAAACATTAAAATGATATCATCCCGCCGTTATTATATGCAGGAAATAACCCTCTCGCCATCCTCGGCCCAATGTGTACCCCACATTCAGCACCACAGGGCGCACTCCATATATAAAGCCTCCCCGAAGCCCCAGATCCAACTTCCCCCCATCCCCTTCCCCATCCCCTTTCCCATCCCCCCTGTTTATCTATTATTATACCATGAGCGTCGACCATCCAAACCTTGAGGTGCTCAAGTTCACCGTCACCTACGACGACGGCACCAACTACGAAGTGCAAGTCAAAGACAATGAGGCCATCCACTTTAAAATCCCCGAGGACACCACTTACCAGATGACCATCCACTTCTTGGTCAAGGAAAAGACGTTGACCAAACTTAGTTATAAGCAGGAGGTCAAGAAGTATACCATGGTGGTGCGGTCTCGGCACGTGGACATTGGCGACGAGTTTGGTCCGCTGGAAACCCCCTACTCGGTATCGTTTGATAAGGACACGACTCCAAAGGGTATGATGCTCCGGGGTGATTTCGACTGTGTATCGACGTACCAAGCGGATGGAGAAGTTTTATTCCAGGTGCCCTGGAAATTGAGTGTCATCAAAAAGTGATTTTAGCCGGACATGATGTTTGGAAATCAAGGAATGATTTAAAGCAGATCCGAGATTTTCATGACAATCTTCTCATCATCACAAGATTCTCATGAAGCTTCTTAGAAAAAAGCTTTTGCCAATGCAAATCACTTGAACCACCGACTTCCAATTCGAGCCATCCCTAAGATTAATCAAGTATAGAGTATTATACCGAAGAAAATGTGGAACTCAGGAAGGGACACGTGACGTTCCGGTTATTCAAGCCACGAAACCTGAAGCTATAGTAAAAACACTAGATCATTCAACCATTAACCTGAATATGTTTCATCAGATTTACATTGAGATGTGCCTCAGACAAGAAGTTCAGATCAGAAGGTTCTTGTATTGTTAGCACTCAATGAAGCTCCATGTATTGAAAAAAAAAGGGAATCAAACATGTGTTGGATTCTGGCTGAACGGTTGTAAGTCCGAATCCATGCTAGATGTAATGATGGTTGAGAAAAGGTCAACATTGGTGGCGCGCGACTGAGGACATTTTGCTGCAAAAAAAAAGCGGCGCACATGCGTCTTTTATATTCCTACCCTTGTGCGCGCCCTGATTCCTTTTTGTAAACTACTTGTTTCAGATTCGCCACTGAGAAATAGCGCCACTGAGGAATATAAAAGGAGGGATCCGCTCTTTTTCTTCATTCGTTTTTTTTATGAACAACAAAATGAACAACAAAATGAACAACAAAATGAACAACAATATGAACATTATAGATGAACATTATCAGATTGTATCTTGGGCTACAGAAGAGTATAAGAATTGAATGTTTTTAAATCGTCAACTACTTTTAAGGACTATTTCTGATTAGGAAAAAACAAAGGTCAAGTTCGGGGTACGCATTATGCTTCAGGCTTCATACAAAGCATATAGTGAATGATTCTGGGATAGAATTCCCAGTGATGCACTTTTAGTGAAATCATATTTGGGAGATCCCTAAGTATACGACTTGGTGGGAACATGGTCTTATGATCCATTGAGATTTCCAATGTTTGAAGATTTGCTTTGGCGTGAATCGTTAGAGGGCGTGAATCGTTAGAGGGCGTGAATCGTTAGAGGGCGTGAATCTGGAAGGTGAATCATTTAAAGAAATTTCCGATGCATAATTAAGAAATTCTTTTTTTGGAGTCTGCAAATTGAATTCTCTTTTTGGAGTCTGCAAATTGAATTCTCTTTTTGGAGTCTGCATGTGGTAGATGCTGGGAGTGAACTACAATCGCTGAAGAGAAGTATTATCAATAGCTAAGTCAAAAAAAAAAAGAAAAAAAAAAAAAATTGGAGGTTGAAGTTTGGATTTGAGGAAAATCCTCTTAAGGGAATTCACCCGCTTGGAGCTATTCTGATACCACTTAGGGCGGGTCAGTTTAAAGGACACATTCGGATGAGTTTCGTGTGTTTGGCCGAATAAAGCAGACATGCTCAGAAAAGTGGTGACCGATAGAAGGAACACGTTTATTACTCAATGATCCTGTCCACTTGGACACTTATGGGTCGCGCACGACCAGTAAATTTCTTGCCTGCTTCCGTACATGAAAGATCCATAAACCTTTAATACCACGTAATAGGACCTTAAAAACGTACTTAATAGGCCACCAAAACATGGATTAAACTACCGAACCTTTTAGGGTGTACTGTCTTAGGATGTACTGGTCTACCTAGGGTCTGGTCTATCTATGTATATATATATGTTATTCGTACCTATGAACTAACTACGAATTTGCACGGAGAAAACCGTTGGACGGTGTAAAAAAACCATGTGCCCAAGATAAGTAGTGGAAGTTTAGTGGTGAGAGAACGACATTCCTTGCTGCAGAGTGTCCCAGAAGCCTCTGCACCGGTCTAAGGCTACCAGAGCTCCAGTCGAGAGCCTTCCATTGAGAAAACCTTTATCTAGAGGAGATACACTGACGAAAAAACCGATAGATTTGACAAAGAAACCAGATCCGAAAGTGACAAAACTGGAAAGACCGAAAAAACCGAAAAAGGTGGCCCAGAAATTTGAAGAAACTGCTGGATTTGCATGGCCATGTGTGGGGAGTGCATACAAGAGCAACTGCTTTCTCAGATCAACTCAGTGTGGACTCAAACTATGAGTGAATAGTCTTTTTTGGGGTTAGAATCGTCGTCGGTAGGACGATTTCCAGTATGAAATGTTTTCGCGCGATGAATCTGGAGTCAATTCAATACCTATAAACCTTAACACTCTTTTTAGCCACTTCTTGGCTGTTCTTTAAATTCCAGTACTAGAAAGGTATTCTTTTCTGGTCTCTGTTTCTGGTGTTCTCTTTTGATTTCTTTTTTTGTCTTTTTATTGATCTTTTTTGTCTTTTTGTCTTTTTGTCTTTTTGTCTTTTATTGTCTTTTATTCTCAGTGATGTAGAGTGAAATGCGCTAGTATCGAAGAAACTATGAATACCACCCATTGTCATCAGTACCAACTTCACGTCGTTCGTATTCATCATTAAGAAATTGAAAACAGATTTTCAAGTGTTTATACTCGAATACGCACACTAAAGATTTTTATTTCCAAGACGTTTTCTTTCTGACAATTGTATTGTCTAGTGTGAAAAAGTAGACAACCGGGCATGTATTGGCGGTAAATTGGAGGGAGGTCAAGCTTTAGAGCTCGGCCGTATGGTTTCCAGCGGCAAGATCGATTGAGCGGACTTCGGTGAGTTTGGACTCTTTCCAAGTGACTTGGGAGATGGTACATTCAAAAAGTGGCGGACCCTCTCTAATTTTTCGGTGGTGTATGGAGAATCCACAAAGGGTCAAGTAAGATACTGCTAGTAAAGCAATACTCTTTGTGTCATTGTTAAAGAGTTGGAAGGATGGCTGTAGAAATAAAAAGAGGGTTGTAAAAATAATGCGAGGGGCGTGGCTCTTTATATATTGAATAGTGCGCGATTTAAATGGTTGCAATTTAAGAGGGCGGGTGCGCGCGCGCATGCGCGAAAACATATATAAATGCCATGTCCCCCCTCCTCATCCCATATTCGCTCCATCTTTTTTTCCCATCCAAACTCAGTTTCTTCCTCAAACATAATAGATGTGCTGGAGATCATTCCCCGAATGCAACAACTAAATACAATTATAGGGATGTGAGGTCCAGGTTGTTTTCTTGAACTTGGGCCAGAAATATGGCCAGTCCACTCTTGGCAGTAAGTCCTGGATAGTTTGACTAGTGACGGATTGTTTCTCTTTAATTTTGAGCTGTTTGCTTCGACTCTTAAAGAGTAGGGGTCCATAGTAATGATAATATCGTACATCTAAAGGGTGTACTGGTTTATCTACTAGACCAAGCATTGACGGATGTACGCCCTGTGACGAATTCCTAGTGGTGATTTCTACTATAGGATTTACCATATATCTGTGAAACGACTCAGCTGGTCCTAGAAATAAAGCGTGGCTTGGAATCTAGTGGTTTCCATTGGAGGTTTATCTAGCCACATAGGTCTGAGCTCTGGCCAGTATCTGGCTATCAAGATCGTCAAGCTGGGCAAAAACTATACCGACGCCGCCCGCGACGAGTTGGCCATTTTCAAAAACCTTCAAGGCGAGGGCGACGATTGCCTGGTGTCGTCCAAGAGAAGCCTGCAAGTCGAATCAGGTGTCGTCCATCTTATAGACGACTTCCAGGTCAGTGGGCCCAACGGAGTCCACATGGCCATGGTGTTTGAGATCACGGGCGAGAATTTGTTGCATCTTATATACAAGTGTCGAACACACAAGGCCGCCAAGTCATCGGCCAATATCCGGCCCACTCTTTTCCCGCTTGCCGAGCTAAAATTGGTGGTCAAGCAGATCCTAACCTCTGGGGATCGCATGCATCGTTCTGGAATCGTCCATACGGATATCAAGCCGGAAAACATTCTAGTTGCGTATGAGGGAGTTCTCAAAGATCCTCACTCCAAATTCCATCCCTCTTCCAGCTTTCAAGTGCTATCTTCAGAGCCTTTGCTTCTGGACTGTGATGCCCTCAAAGACAGGATCCACGTCAAGTTGGCTGATTTAGGTAATGCCACATATAGCAACTACCACTTCACAAACCACATCCAAACACGTCAGTACCGAGCTCCTTCTCAAGTACAAAACCTGGGGTTCGCTGACAGATGTCGGGTCTATTGGGAGCTTGATCTTCGAACTACTCACAGGTGATTATTTGTTCGAGCCAAGAGACGGAGAGACGTTCTGTAAAGACGAAGACCACATGGCACAGATTATAGAGTTGGTGGGATCTTTTCCTTCCGAAAGGTATCTTCACGACTGTGAGCTATATCCGTGCTATTTCAAAGACCGCCAGTCCATGAGAAGCATTGCCAGCATGAAGTTCTGGTCGCTTAAAAGCGTGCTTGCAGATAAATACAAGTTCAACGTCGAAGACGACGAAATGTTGTTGTTGATCGATGTTGTGATGAAATGTTGTTGTTGATCGATGTTGTGATGAAATGTTGTTGTTGATCGATCTTGTGATGAAATGTTGTTGTTGATCGATCTTGTGATGAAATGTTTGGAGTACGATCTAGATCGTCGTTACGATTGTGGCTCCCTTTTGGCACATCCTTGGTTCCGGGAGGGTGCCAAGTACGATGCACCTGGTCATCGTCACAATGTGACTTTTAGTAGAGAACCACCATAAGCCAATTCACACAGCTGTATATACTTGTGTGTGGATATATTAAGAGTGGAATATTCCAGCACACTTGTTATACAATAACACAGCAGCCAGCCTGGCTCTTCTGCTCCAGGGCAGAACTATCTGGAGGAAGAACTGGACGCAATGGGAGATGTCATACGTAGAATCAAGAGCTAATCTATACAGGAAACTATCATGAGGTATAGTCGTATGCACTTTAGAGAGATTCCTTTAGGGATTCATCTAACTATGCGAAATAATTAAAATTAAAAAGAGACTTTTTACAATGTGGGCAATTAAATTTTTGTTTAAAAAGTATTTTACTTATGATATCACCCAACAGGTATTAAAAACCCAGTTTCGTCTTCATCGTCCTCGTCTTCGTGCATTCTGATTTGGTATTATACCGACATATGATCAGGACATGAGAATATTTTGTGGAGTCACCAAGTTGGTGGAACAAATCCTCAATGATCGGGAGTAGATATGCATCTTCGACTGTTGTTTCGTTAAGTGTTCGGTAATCACATAGGGCTGTAATTCGTCTGTCTTTTCTCAACTAAATAGCACTGGAGCTGCAATTGGAGAGTTGGAACGGAAGGTGTAACCTTGCCTCAATAAGTCCTTTAATTGCTTCTTTAGCTCGTTCACTTCATGTGGTGCTATGCGGTACGGAGTCCTTTGAAGGTGGAGTACCGCGATAACGTGAGTCTGGTGAGTAACGATCGAGTTCTGTGCCGGTTGAGTCGGCTTCTCATAGGTATGATGTCAGAAAATTCATCCTTTATGAACTGGGAACCGTGCTTGGCTTTGAACTTTCTTCAGTAATATAGACTAGACCGACAGGTTGAGCGTAATGAAAGGCTTCCTTTTGTCGATCAAATTGGTGCTTGCGGTAATCTCAAAGGATGTTAGATCCGCCCCAATATAACGACCAATTTGTCTATTGAGTTTGACTTCCAAAGCAAATAGATAGATTTGCTTATTTTCATAAGGTTTATTTATTATTAGGTGTATAAAGATAAAAAAATAAGACTTGGATTTTTTGGTCAAGGATGGCCCTTTGTTCATGATTAGTTTCATTACTAATAAGGAAGAAAACCAATGAGACGGCGCACCATGTGATGACTTCATACTAAAAATCCTAAAAGACCGGGATCTCTCCATCTTTTCTGATTTCAGGTAATCCCGAATTATTAGTATCTCCCCTTACTTTACTTAGGTTCTCCAACTCGCCATTATTTATGGTACTTTGGGCTCCGCGCTCGGTCAGTCACATGACATTCATCATGTGGGTTGATATTAGGATCCACAACAACATAGTGCTGCATACTAGCTCCAGCAAATAGCAGAACGAGGAGTGCTTGATTATTAATGTTTCTATATTTTTCCCAGATTGTAATTACCTATTTGGGTTGCCGGAATATGCTACCTGTAGCAGAACAAATCCTTTACTTAGCGACCTGCAGCAGAACAAATCCTTTACTTAGCGACCTGCATACACTGAGATTCGGCAGCTTTAGGCTTGGACCGTCCGCGAATAGTGCATTACTGATATTTCTATTGATGAGTTGATAATGATCCGAATGGATTTATGAGGGGCTTTTAGAAATGTCCAATTGCATAACGCGTATACACTCATATAACCGCTCCGAGAACCAGCCCCCCTCGCGAAATATATAAAGCTGCGCATTCCCCCTGGTTTCATAGCCATGACCAGAAAAAATGAAGTGATTGTGTCCTACGATTTTGAACAAATAGATGATCCGTATTATCTCAGTTATACCGAACGACTAGTTTACTGATAGGTGCCAGCAGCCGCGGTAATTCCAGCTCCAAGAGCGTTTTAAAGTTGTTGCAGTTAAAAAGCTCGTAGTTGAAGTTTGGCGATAACTATTAATTTAGTTATTGCCACAAATAGTCTACCAATATTAATGTGAGATTTCTTCCAAATCGATTATTGGATGCATAGATCTAATGCAGTTGTGTAGTAGTATGGTTGTTGCGCGTTTATATAAACGCGATCATAATCTGGCACGTGAGTCTCATTGGCTTCCAATAACGCTTTTAAGTAGGGAACTTCGGTAGTCCTTTCTTCGCTTGTATTTATTGTTTTCTAGTCTAGGGAATCCTTATTCCTTTTCACAAGCTAAACTTATCTGTTACTCTCTTTCAATAAGGTGGAAAACCTCCCACCTTATATATCCTAATGACTGACTTAGTTCCGACGGAGCCGCTACATCCGGAGCCGGTCCCGACGGAGCCGGTTCAGCCGGAGCCGCTACATCCGGAGCCGATTCAGCCGGAGCCGGTTCCGACGGATCCTTCTGACTTAAATCCCTCATGTGTGATACCATTCGGGAGCTGTCATTGGTCGCTGGCAACTCTTCCACGGAGTTTGTCATCGGATATCCCTCAACCGCCTCCTTCGTCAACGACTCTGCGTGAGGGAATATTATCAGAGATCATTCATTGGTTACCGATACTCCACTGGTCGGCTTTATACCCAAGAGTGGTTAATACCTCCGTGTTTCATCTGTATCTCCGCATACTGAACTGAGAAGTACATTCTCCTCTTCTTGAGTTTCAGTATCCTGTACATATGAGACGTGCGAGTCTCATATGTTCAACAATGGTCGTGATACTACTTATCTGTAGTAGTTGTGTAGTAGTATGGTCGTGATACACTACAAGGTGATCATTCTCAACGACGATTCTGTGGGTGGCACTTTCGAGTTTTAGCCAGACTAAGAATTCTCATCAAAGATACAAAAGCTCTCCAAGGAGAATACTTGACTGAAAATTTGATGATCGTATAATCAACTATTTTAAATGATACAACTTAAATTTGAACTTGATGCAGTTGCTGGAACCCTGAAATCATACCCCAAGCCGACCTGCACATAACACGTGTCCTGCAGATAGGTAAAATGTTTTTTTAAATACTTTCTTAATATTAACATTGTCTAAAAACTGGAAAAATTTGCCTTATTTAATTGTCTGAAGAAAAATACTGCATGCTTTCCATCCTCCAAAAACTGTCTAAATCTGTCCATTCTGTCTTGTCCATTTTGTCTTGTCCATTCTGTCTAAATACTGCATATTGCGCAGGTACTGCATAGTACTGGAATTCTGCCCACTGCTACTGCCAACTGTCTAAGCTGTTGTATATAACTCTTTGAAAATAGACAATTATTATGGTCTTATTACTCTAAAAAAAGTGAAACCCGAAGAATTTTTTAAGGGAATACCATCCTCAACTTCCAAGCAACGGATAGGATGGAGTATATTGACAAGTTCTTGCTCGACTCGGTGCTATGGCATTTCTTAGACTCTGAACTGTGCAACACAGAAGTTCTTGCCAATAAAAACACCAGATCATTCCATGGAAAGCAAAACATAGAAGCTTTGCAAACTGACATCAAGGCCGTGACCAATGGAATCAAACAATACTTGACTAAAAATGTGGATGTGATAATAAATATGTATGTAGATATAGCTCTAAATACAAATATTAATATGTGGATATTAGAACTTGATAGTGCCCAAAGTGCGGGTGATCAGGTACTTCCGGTACTTCAAGAACTTGGCGGAAATCGATATGGACTCGGGCGAGATTCAGCTCAGTGGCATTGACCTCGAGGAGCTCGAGCAGGTATTTGGGTTGGCGCAGTTCGAAAGCCGGAATGTATAGAAAGTTGTTCCGAGGCCGAAGAAACTACGTGAACGAGTAGAAAGGACCCGGAAATTGTAGAGGTGTGCATATAGAAAGACGTGGAGACTAGGTGCAAGAGCATGCATCAGATACACGAGGGAACGGTAATTTTACTGAATCAGACTACAGACTCATTTCACTGAATCAGACTGCACACTACAGACTACACTTGAAATCTTCTATAGGTATTCGTGGATTGTTCATTTCCTTTGTAATTGAATTGATTTAATGAGCCATTCGCAGTTTCACTGTATAATGCTATGCATAAAAAACAATTAAAGGAAAAAACAATTTGTGGGAGAATAAAATTTGGGTAAGGTTGATGGGAAAAATGCCGGTCTCGAAAGTGGCGCGACGGCGTCCTTATATATGTTGCGGTGCGGGGGTGGTTGCAAATCGAGCACTTTAAGCGGCGACCTCGCGAAGAATATAAACCCCCTCTCGCCCTCAATTTTTTCTCCCACCAATTTTTCCATTTTTTTCCACCATTGTTCTACCATTTTCCACCATTTTTCCACCATTTTCCACCATTTTTCCATCATTTCTCATAGTCTCTTATGAATTTTGCTTCTGACCAATCTCGTTCTGGTCTCATTCCAATCCATTTCTGCTCCAATTAGATCTCATCTGATCTTCTCCTCATTGACACTTTGTGGGCTCGTTCCTGTACTTTTGATGGCTCAATCTGACACAATTTAGGGTGTACTGGCAGGATCAACCAGATAACTATAAAGAAGTTATTTTTTGGGGTTGTCCACTGACTCGTGGTAAAAAGATCGGAGTGATCATGAGTTTGGGATTTTTGGCATTGCCTAGTTTCCACTGTTTCCACTGTTTCCACTGTTTCCACTGTTTCCACTGTTTCCACTGTTTCCACTGTTTCCACTGTTTCCACTGTTTCCACTGTTTCCACTGTTTCCACTGTTTCCACTGTTTCCACTGTTTCCACTGTTTCCACTGTTTCCACTGTTTCCACTGTTTCCACTGTTTCCACTGTTTCCACTGTTTCCACTGTTTCCACTGTTTCCACTGTTTCCACTGTTTCCACTGTTTCCACTGTTTCCACTGTTTCCACTGTTTCCACTGTTTCCACTGTTTCCACTGTTTCCACTGTTTCCACTGTTTCCACTGTTTCCACTGTTTCCACTGTTTCCACTGTTTCCACTGTTTCCACTGTTTCCACTGTTTCCACTGTTTCCACTGTTTCCACTGTTTCCACTGTTTCCACTGTTTCCACTGTTTCCACTGTTTCCACTGTTTCCACTGTTTCCACTGTTTCCACTGTTTCCACTGTTTCCACTGTTTCCACTGTTTCCACTGTTTCCACTGTTTCCACTGTTTCCACTGTTTCCACTGTTTCCACTGTTTCCACTGTTTCCACTGTTTCCACTGTTTCCACTGTTTCCACTGTTTCCACTGTTTCCACTGTTTCCACTGTTTCCACTGTTTCCACTGTTTCCACTGTTTCCACTGTTTCCACTGTTTCCACTGTTTCCACTGTTTCCACTGTTTCCACTGTTTCTCCTTGCTCGGGGAGACGTTGTCATCCCGAGACTTGGGCGATAAATCGCAAGGCCAACCAGACTAATTAAAGTCCAGCTGCGCGCCCCCTAGGGTACGCTAGTTAGCTTTAACAATGGCTTTGGAATCCTCTTTTCTAGCTTCAACAATGGCTTTGGAATCCTCTTTTCTAGCTTCAACATTGGCTTTGGAATCCTCTTTTCTAGCTTCAACAATGGCTTTGGTATAGGACTATGACTATTAGACTATGACTATTAGACTTTGGTATGGCCATATCCATAATCAAGCCATCTCCATTAGACAGTGACTATGGCATGACTATGGTGGATGACTTTTATGATTGGCTGACTATGACTATGGCTATTTGGAACTTAATGAAGGGCATTGCAAAGCTTGATCTGTCCAAAAGAAGAGTCTAGGAATAACCTCTTTTGCTGCTTCTTTCAGACAGAATTGGACAACAGACAGAATTGGACAACAGACAGAATTGGACAACAGACAAAATTGGACAACAGACAAAATTGGACAACAGACAGAATTGGACAACAGACAGAATTGGACAACAGACAAAATTGGACAACAGACAGAATTGGACAACAGACAAAATTGGACAACAGACAATACCCATCGGAACCACTCCAACAAATAAAAAAATTATTTTTACTATCAATAACTATCAATTTTATGAATTGTAGAGTTTGTAAAAGTTGAAAATATTAATAACGTTGAAAATGAGGAAAATCTGTAAAACATTTTCGTACACAGTTTCATAGTCCGGCATAGTAGTCTCATTGGAAATCAATAAGTCTCTTAAGTAAGGTATATCAGTCATTGATTCGGACATCTTAGGGTGTACTGGTTTATCACTCTAAACTGAATGCTTTTGTAATCAAGCCTTCTGTAATTGTTGTCCTCCTATAATTCTTGTCCCCCTATATAAGAGACGACGACCGTTCCTTTTATATATTCCTTCAGCTGCTTCAGTTTCCTGCAGCGGCTGCAGTTTCCTGCACCAATCTCTTAGGTTCAGTTATAATAATTCCATTTGGGGAATGACCTCCAGCACATCTATCAGAAAAGAAAAAGAAGCGGGGTTTTGATGGATCCAAAAAATGGAGCGAATATGGGGTGAGGAGGGGGGGGGACATGGCCTTTATATATGTTTTCGCGCATGCGGGCGCGCATGCGGGCGCGCATTTGCCCTCTTAAATTGCAACCATTTAAATCGCGCACTATTCAATATAAAAGAAGCCTCACCCCTCGCATTATTTTTACAACCCCCTTTTTATTCTTAAACGCCCTCCTTCCTACTTTTCAACAATGACACAAAGAGTATTGCTGTACTAGCAGTATCTTGCCCCTTGTGGACCAGCCTATTCTACTGAATCATGAACCACCACAATGAGCCACAATGATTCGCTATGAATGCTATGACAGAATATACGGTTGTTAAGTGTTGATTCAATACCGGAAATCTCGCAAAAGTGAACGACCCTCAAGATCGTTTCAGCTGGATATACTGTATACATAGTATGCAGTGAACCTAAGTCCTCTCAGGGCTTATGTTCAACAAAATCTCATCACCTAAACTTTATATCGTTCTATACAGCATCTTAGAACTAACAACTTTATACCTTGCATATATCTATTGCATATGATCCACATTGCCGCCTCCCTACACATTGCCGCCTCCCTACACATTGCCATTCGCCTTGGCTTTCATGTTTGATCAGGTATGCAGGCGTGCATTGCCCCGTTTCTTCCTACCGCCCTTCCAGAACTAAAAGGTCAAAAACAATGGGCTGCTGCTTTCGTCACTTTGGCATGTGTTGCTACATCTGCACTCCAGTACACCCTAAGATGATCTATTCATTGCCCAACTCTCGGAACAATTTGTACCCTAAGCCCTTGTACCTCCACGTAGGGGCCAGGAAACTTAGCTATGGGCGCCGGTTCTTCTATACCAACTTTGTCGATAACAAATTGGGATCCTGCAAATGAAGACAATTTTTTTATGGAGAGATTGACGTTTCGGGACTTCACCCACATGAACTTGAACCAGGGGTTTAAGTTTATGACCAGGGGTTTCAGTTTATGACCAGGGATTTTAGTTTATATGCAGGGATTTTAGTTTATATGCAGGGATTTTAAGTTTATATGCAGGGGGTTTTAGTTTATATGCAGGACCTATTACGTTATTGATTTCTAACACTCTAGACAGCGTGGCACTTTGTTGCCACGTCAATTGAGCTGAATCGTTCCCCGTAAAACCCTATGAGCGGGACCTCCTTTTTATGCCGGTGGATCCCGATGGCTCCTGCATGTAGAAGTCCAAGTCCTGTTTCATCTAAACATACTTATATGCAGTTACGTGAGTATGCACACCTCCCACCCGTACCACCAAACCCGGTCTCCCTCGTACCCCCCGGTCTCCCTCGTAACCCCCGGAATACCCTCGTACCCCCGTACCCCCGGACTACCCTCGTACCCCCGAAATCACTCACTAGTCCAAATTCTCCCTAAACCGCCAAAAACTAACCTACATCCTACGGGACTTTTCGACTACTCTGAAAAGTTAGATTTGGTCAATGTAACCCTGTCCTATTGACTATACCTTATATGCAGGAATCTCGTATATGCAGGAATGGACCATCAATGGACTAGTGCTGCTAATAATGGGATGAAAAGTTCCTGCACACAGCACTTGATGTCTCAATTAAGCTATTCTCAGCATCACAACAATGAACCAACGATTATTATTTTTTTGGGGGGGATTTAGAGTTTTATTGTTTATCTTAGGGTGTACTGGTTTTTCATGGGGACTGCATATAAGGCATACATATAAGGACTGCATATAAGCGCGCACGTGTCATCTAACATTTTTTTTTGACGCTAGTGAAATGAGCAAGTGTGGTTATCCGTAAAGAGGGTTTAAACAATGCGATTTGAACAATTACCGGGGGCTCGTAACCGGTATTCATTTACAGCAGTATCTAATTTTTCGGTTTTTTAGCCTTTTTTTTTTTGGCTTTTTTTTCGAATTTTTGGTTTTAATTTTTGGTATTTCTTTTTTGGTATAATGCGGGAGGTACGGGTGTCGTGCGCATGAGAAAAAAAAAAAAGAATATCTAGTGATAATCTACCGTATGTGGCTTTACGGAGGTGTTTTCGAATAGGTGTAGACCGAGGGTGGAGTAGCTAGCGCCCTCGTAAGTGCAATTCCGAACCGAGGAACAGATAAGGGGGAAGGGTGGCACGGGCCGAGGGATTATGGCCGGAGAAATTGAAATTCGGGGGCCCGTTGACGTACGTCTCGCGCATGGAAAGTAGAGGCCGGACGCACGACGCGAGCGATGCCCCTTTATATGCAGGCCGCCCCCCACCCCCGGGGGTGGGGGGTGAAAAAAATAAAAGCCCCAGCTAGACCATTCCAAGAACACCAAGTCCAAAAATAAACCGCGCGTATAAGACATGAAGGTGGGATTTTAATTGGGCGGCAAAGAGGTACGGAAAGGAGGCATGAAAGGAGCGGCGAAATCCGAGGGGGGGGGGGGGGTACCTGCAGTACGGGCTTTTTATAAAAGGCGAAACGACCCCCCCCCGAGTTTCAGCGACCGGAACCCCCCGGAAGCCCTTCGGAACACCCCCCGGAAATGGCCCCAATAATGGGCCGGAAGCAGCACACGCACACCCGTACACCACGCCAACTCAGTCGCACCGCGCCTATCCTATGCGTCGCAGGCAAGCGTCGCAGGCAAGCGTCGCAGGCAAGCGGGACCCCCGGTTCGCAGAAACTGCAGCATGCGTGGGTCCTGCACCTAACGCCCAGTGCTTTATCTACACCTGATGGCAATTCCACGATGACAAATGCTCCCAAGATGCGCATCGTCTCCTTTTATAAGCTGCCCTTCCGCCTCCTTCTTTCCCCAAGGTTTTTTTCTCCCTACCCCCTCCCCCTAATTCCGCCCAAATTCCGTCGAATTCCGGTCTACTCCAGTCTAATTCCCCTGACGCCCGCTAATCTCCAGAGCCGCCAATTCCTTTTTATTACAGCCATCAGCTTTACAGCCAATCCAGGATTTACAGCCAATTCTGAGATTTACAGCCAATTCTGAGATTTACAGCTAATTCCAACCAATCCAGGGTTTACAGCCAATCCAGAGATTTACAGCGGTTTCCAGTCATTTCCAGGGATTTACAGCTATCACCGCAAAGTACAGGAATTTACAGCTATTACAGGGATTTACAGCTATTACAATCGCCTATAGCGGAATACAGCTGTTTCAACCAAACACAAGGATTTAGAGCTATTATAGTGGATTGACAGCCAAAAGCCAATTCCTACCAAGTCCAGCTAAGGCCAGTCAATACGGAGAGCTACAGCCAATACGGAGAGCTACAGCCGATACGGAGAGCTACAGCCAATTCCAGCGAAATACAGGGATTTACAGCCACACACGGGGATTTACAGCTTTCACCGATTTACAGCTTTCACCGATTTAAAGCTTGGTTAATCAATTGTACTATAAGAGATCGGATAGTCTTTACAATTGGGTTCTTACAATTGGGTTGAATTCTGAAGTACGATAATTTTGACTCATTGTGAATTTTGACTCATTGTGAATTTTGAAATTGGAAGTTGTGACATTGGATATCATACTGAAAGTGACTTTGTCTGTGTTTTTCTAAGGCCAATTGACTTATTCGAGTCGAGACCCATCTATTGAAACAGGTACCATTGACAATTAATAGGGAAACCATACTACTGTGATCATATACAGTGATATCATACTATCTACTGAGAATCACCAGGGTGAAACTTTGACTCTGACATTCAACAGAGACATTCAACCAAGACTTTTGACAACATTCAACCAAGACTTTTGACAACATTCAACCGAGTCATCAACAGAGACTACTCTGATACTAGCTGGCTAGTTCTATCAAGTGAACCCCCTAGATTGATCCATACATCATGCATTTCCGGCGCCTCAGAAGAACGGACTCGGACTTTGCTAGCCCAAATTCCAGCACGAGTGCTTTTCCCAGCACCCCAAGCACCCCAAGCAGTCCAAGAAGTCCAGGCAGTTCAGGCAGATTGAGTCCGGGGACTCTTAGCACACCGAACATGAGCACGTCGAACTTGAACTCAAACTTCAACTCGAACTTGAACTCGAACTTCAACTCGAACTCGAACTTCAACTCAAACTTCAACTCGAACTTCAACTCGAACTCGAACTTGAACTCAAACTTCAACTCCGTCTTTGGCAACCATACACAGGCCCCTGGAGTGCCTAGTGTCAGCCACAGCTCGTCCAGCGTGTCGCTCTTCCTGGCTCAGCTGCTGTTCCAGTCGACATCCGAGCTCTTGAACTATAACGAGTTCCACGACAGCAATACGGTGGATGCCCAGCTCGGGCCTCGGCTCCGGGCACTCCAGGACTCGCTCCAGAACCCAGAGCTCTCGCCATCGGTCCGAAAAATCCTTCAGACCGCATACCAGCAGTTTGAGCGTGAGAGTGCTCGCAACCCAGAGTCTCTCCCGGTGTACACCACCGACATTCCTCCTCCCTACCAGCGGGATTCTTAGATACAGGACACTAATACCTGATGGTGAACCAGAACCAGAACCAGAACCAGATCCTGATCCAGATCCTGATCACTAATACCTGATGATGAACCAGTTGGAAGAGACTTACTACTCTCTAATCTTATCTTAATTGGATTACGGATTTATAGATGCAGATATAGATTTAGAGGGAGTTGAGGCTAAGGAGGGAGGAAGTGAGTATAGTGATATTAATTCAAGATCAAAGCAATCAAGACAAAGAAACCAGGACCAAGTAGAAGAAAGAGAAGCAGAGGAGAGTGAAGTAGAAGAGAACAAAAGGAGAAGGGGACTATCTGCAGGACCAGGCGGTGGACCTTGAGAGAAGGTCATTTTTCTAGCCACTCACCGGACGAAAATGTCTGTAACTTGGCAAACCGTATTTTGCCCTTTTAAACTATTAGCTGTTGAAATCTGGTTGAGTTACCATTTCTGGGGGAGTCTGGAAACCGACCCCAAGTGCCCAAGGGGACCTGCATATAGTGAGCATCCTGCAGATAACCCACTTACTTCCACCACACCAATTAAAAAAGGTAATTCAGTTGAAAAGAGGAAGTGGCTCAGTAAAGTCTCATATCAATTTTTGGTTTGACATTTGGTGGGTAGTAGAAGTCGTGGGAATGGCTAAAACCCATGGGTCACGTGCACTGTATATATGCAGGATTGTGCCCATAACAAACACACCCCCCATGACTAATTACCCAACCACAAAGAGTATTCCCCGGAAACTTTGATCACTGAATGCATGGATCTGTACCTTGATCAAGGGCTTCTTCCCCATTTTGCTGGTGTACAGATCCCCGGTTTCCCAAAGACCCGTGCACCCTTGACGTGCACTTACCATAAAAGCACTAGTGGTGCGCACATTTCCCCAGCACAAGTCCATCTCATCTCCACCACAACCACAATGTCAGTACGAAAACAGCCCAATGTCATAATCACCGGGACCCCCGGATGTGGCAAGACGTCACATGCCGAGAGTCTCGTGACCACCCTCGGAACTCCGTACATCCACTATAACGTCTCCAACGTAGCCAAAGAACGCAAGTGTTTCGACAGTTACGATGCAGTCCTCGATACCCACGTCGTCGACGAAGACAAGCTCTTGGACTCGTTGGAGCCGGACTTGTGTGCAGGCGGCGCCATCGTCGACTGGCACTGCTGTGACATTTTCCCCGAACGGCTCATTGATTTGGTGGTGGTGCTCAAGTGTGAAACCAACAACCTCTATGACCGGTTAACCAAACGCAATTATAAGGATAACAAGATCCAGGAAAACCTCGATTGTGAAATCATGGAAGTCGTTTGGCAGGATGCCGCCAACCTGTACATCCCCGAGATTGTCATTCCATTGGAGTCCAATTCCGTCGAGGACTTGGAGCTGAATGTGGACCGGATAGCTGCTTGGGTGCAGACGTGGGTGGAGAATCATCCGGAGGGGGTCACCAATGAGTTGGAGGCGCAACCGGAGTCGGGGTCGGGGTCGGACTCGGACTCGGACTCGGACTCCGAGTCCGCCGAGTAATTGCCAAATCTGGAATAATCAATCTTGCTAGTCGTGGCAGCCGTACCCACCGAGCCCGTTGATAGCTCTAGATCCAGAAATCTTTTAGGGCGTTACCCGTCTGTCCCATTGACTCAGCACGGTATTTTCTGAACCTGTACAACTTCTTTTAGCTGTATATGTTTGACATGTCATACAACCATTCCTGTACTTTGACTGTACACCAGTGAAGGACAGACACTTCAAAACTTTTGCCGGTAAACCTTTGGTATTTTCAGGGAACTCTTGGTAATTGTTGTCAAAGCTCATTTTGGCTAGAGAATGGCCTTACCTCTGGTCCTGTATATCAGCACTATAGCCTTGTAAGTCAAATTCAGCGTAGGGTTTATTTTCCTAATAGCTGTTCGGGTAAAGTAGCCCTTGGTCTTTGATCTTTTGTATAGCTCCATTCAAGTGTCTGGTGTTTTCATTCTTCAAGTGTCTTTTGTTTTCATCCTAGCACTGAAACCAGGACAATAGGCCGATCTGGTGTAATTGGGGTTTGTAGCGTGGGTTTAGGAGAGTCGGAATCTTCTGGATAGTCACCCATCTATCCCGTGGGTGTGAATCTCGCTGTGGCTTGTAAGTTGAAGGGATGACTCCACCTGTGCAGTAGCAGCTAGACCAGTACTAAAATGAGATACCCTCGTCCAGCAGTTCTTCAAGTGGCTGGAACTATATTCTAGTTTTGGTCCAGTACTTCTAGCCAAAGCAGAAATCGGGTCACCCTTTCCACTATTATTTTCCCGAAATGTTTCTGTTCCACTAAAGTCCCGAATGTTCCCATTTTTGGTGGATTTTCCTGATGGTACACACGTTTCAAGAAAACATTAGATGATTTGGGTCAAAGTTCACATACCGCCACGGCTCAAGGTAAGGATTTGAGTGAAAACAGAACCAATCGGCCCGAGATTCGAGCTTATTTCTGGGATAACTCCTTTTTTTTCTTTCCACTTTCCTGAAAAGTGGCACCAAGCAACTCTCACCCCTTCTTTTCGTTTTCCAATCGGTTGTTTATTCTGGCTCTAATCCAATCATTGACCTCCGGATTTGCCGCTTACACCCCTATCCTTTAAATCAGCTGAATCTTGTTCCCTATCCTTTAAATCAGCTGAATCTTGTTCCCTATCCTTTAAATCAGCCAAATCTTGTTCCCTGTCCTTTAAATCAGCCAAATCTTGTTCTTTGTCCTTTGAATCAGCCAAATCTTGTTCTTTGTCCTTTGAATCAGCCAAATCTTGTTCCCTGTCCTTTGAATCAGCTAAATCTTGTCTGGGCGTAGATTGTACTGTCCCTATTTGTTACCCAACGCATCTGACCTTTTTCATACTTCTTGACGCTTGCATCGAGGCTTTCTATTGGTCGAGAACAGGCCAGTAATTCCAGGCCAGTAATTCCAGGCCAACAACTCAGAGGCTGGACTTTTCAGGTTATGTTGGGTGAGTTGGTTTTGAAGATCCGTTTTGGAAATGTATGGCTGGAAATGTGGTAGCTTGGGTAGGTTTTGGTGGGAATTGCAGCCAAAAAAACGCGTAAACTGGAGGGGGAAACGCCTCGCTTATATAGTGCTCGGAAAATCGAATGGCAGTGTTTCAGATTTGTGACTCATGCATCCCTTGCGTCATGCATCACCTCCCTTTTGTGTACATACTCCTTTTGTGTACATACTCCTTTTGTGTCAATAATGCGGAGTATATAAGATGAGGATGATGTCCTGAATTCCAGTACTGTTCAGTATAATCCAGTCCTCCCCCGTGCTATGCAGTACTATGCAGTACTATGCATTACCCTATCTTTAATTTAAAGCGGTGAAGTATAGTGTTATAGCCATTAGGTGACGAAGTGTATAATGTGGAATTTCGGAATATTTCTCTAACAGGGTATACTACCAGATTACAGTGTCTAGTGTTATGTGCCGGACTGTATGTTATCGAGGGCAGCTTGTGTGCAGTTCCGGGGCTTATATCCAGTTCCGACCTATTGACTGGGGTCATTCATTCCGTCTCCCAACAAAATAATTTCAAATGTTTCCTGATATTCTGAATTTCCTTGATTTTCGTCACCTTCCCAATTGCTCGAAATCCTTGGGAAAGGTGTGATTGCCAAGATTAGGAGCACATGATTTCTGGTCACGTGACCGGTATACTAATAGTATTGACGGACTATCCCGGAAGTCGGAAAAAAGCTTAAATTCTTCAAAATAACTTCTAGAGAACTGGCGGGCATGAGGGTACTCCATTGAGGTATTTTTTTGGGATTCTGGGGATTTCTAGTGGATAGGAAAGCGATGTTTTAGATGAAAAGCGGCCTATATGCAGGACGACATCAATTATAAGTCATTTTATCGAATTTCGGAAATCAGAGGATTACAACAACAGTTTCACATTGATGGAAAGTGAAGGTGGGTACTTTATTTAATGTGAAACTATAACCGGAATTGAATGGGACGCTTAGAGTTACTCTTTTAGGAAAGAGTGGTTAGTATATGCAGGCCGATGAATGACCCAATCGATACATTTTCATTGATACAATATTCCCGACTCGGCCCATGTCCCACATTCCATATCTTAAATTTAGTTTCCCAAAAACCGTACTGATTTTTATAATCGATTTAAAGTAAAAACAAAAACCTTCTCAGTTGGTTTTCTTCTTTGGGGTCGCTGTTCAGGTGCCTTTGGTATTCATTAAGTTCATAATTTGACCCCAGCGTTCCACAAAAAAAAGATCAGACCTGCTATTCATTGACTGTTCCATAGCCATAGTTCCAGCCACGGCGCCAGACCAGCACAGTCCTCATTGGTCAATCCTCATTGGTCAGTCTTCATCAGTCAGTCCTCATTGGTCAGTCCTCATTGGTCAGTACCATAAAGGGACCTGTTCGAATGGTGTCATTTCCAAAATCGACTCCAGATATTCATATTGACAAGCATTCATATTAACAAGTGCCTTCAAACAAGTCTTTAAAAGACCATGGCCACCCGTTTCATGGCATACATCACAAGTAACACTAGCAATGCAAGCACGGCGTAGTAGCCCCTGGTGATCATAAAGTACAGCCACTTCTTCTTGATGCGTTGCATATTGTGGGCCTCCAACTCCATCACACAGTTGGCATTTTGTTGGAAAATGTACTTGGATTCCTGGATGATCTCGAGCTTCTGCTCCTCGGTCAAGCTATTCCTCGTCATTAGCTCGTAGTCTCGCTTGTAAAGAAGCCGGAACGTGTCCTCATCAGCAACATCGAACCGGAAGAAGTTGGAGCCCAAGTTCACAATGGCATCATGCTTCAAGTTATCCTTTTGAGGAAACAACCCGGCGGCACGCCCCACCGACGACCGCATCACCCGGCCTCCCGCAAAAAGCGCCAAGTACATCACATGCAAGTATGCTAGGAGAATGTAAGGCTTGGCCTCCACCTGTTGGCGGATATGCTCCACAAACTCGATTTGCGCCGGCATCATGGGCGACATGAACTTATTTTTATTGTCATCGTAATAGAACATCAAATCCTGCTGTGCTCGGCTGGTGCGGGCCATTTCCGGCTTCCACACCTTCAGCAAAATCTCATGCCACGGTCTGCTTTCGTCCTCGAGTTCCCGGTACAAAAGCTCCTCCACCGTGGCAAACACGTGATAGAAGCTCTGTAATCCCTGGCGGTAAATTTTGTAGTCTCTCAAGGCAAGGGCAAACTTCAACGTGACCAACTTGTCGATTTTATTGTGGAGCGCCCGAGTCTCGCTATTTATACGGTTGGCCAAGGCTCCGACATCGGTTTTGTGGGGGATGATTTCTTGTTGGGCCAACTTGGTGGTGGCGCCGGACATTTGCGCTTTTTCCATCTTCAAGGTATTATTGGGGGAGAGAATATATTGGCCAAAGGGGGGCGATTCAAGAGGGGATCGCAATTAAAAAGAAACTGAGGATCTCGATAAAAAAAAGCTCGTGGAAAACGCAAATGAAAAATGCTATGAAATATCTCGGGGCATGGGGGCGGGCGCCTTATATATACTTGCGTTCTGGGGGTGCTGCTTCATCTCTACATGGGCCGATATCTCCATCGCGACATGCAGACGACACGCGCACCGGAGTTATCGGGTGAGGTGCGTGACGGATGCACACACCGCGTTGCCTGCAGGACTCCCCCAATTCCCCGGGGGATTTTGCCCCCCCGAAAACCAAATGGATGCCAGACGAGAGCACCCAGATGGGTAAATACTTACGAGCTTTTTTAAATTAGCAAAGAGTCCATTTTTTGGGGGGAACCGGCCGAGAATGTCGCAATGTCGCAAGCCGGGCTATCGCCGAGTGTGGAGAACCAATTGCGTGCTCGGTGCGTGTACGGCTGAATCGAGGGCCAAGGAGGGCATAGAGAGGTGAAATTGCGGCTATGCTGACGCAATGGAGAGGAATGGGAAAGCGGGTGGTAACAGAGATGAAACACGCGTGAAACACACATGAAACACACATGAAACACACATGAAACAAGCATGAAACACCCATCACATCACATCCAAAGTTAAAACAAGGTCCCGAAGGCATACCTTCTGAGCTCCCAGAATGTTGGGTAGAGGTGCTATGTGCCAGACCACGCCAAGACGGGGGATTTCTTGGCGCGGGGATGTTATCAAAACGATCTCCGGCGGCCGCGGCGCCATGTGCAGGTATAACCGACGATAAGCACCAACCATATCCGCGACGAAACACCCTGCATATAACTTCTAGAAAATACGGCATATAACAGTGGCAAACTGCACATAGTGCCTCATGACTGCACATAAGACCAACCGCGCATCTAGAACCCAAACTTCCGCAAACCACCAAATTGGTACATATCGAATGATTCAAACATTGTCTATAAAAAAAGGAATAGTGTAGAGTAGAGTATCATAAAGTTTATAAAGGCAGTTGGCCCGAAAGGCATGCAGGATTGCTTCAGGTGCAGGAGTGTATAAAGCGAGTCTCGCCAGGGAGCTCTCTGTTGGATTCTGACCCTTTCTCCGCCAGTTGCTCCGATTCACCTTTAATTACTCCAGGGAACCTTCCCCTCCCCGTAATTTGATCTCATTTCATTTGCAAATTTTTTGGTTCAACAATGATATATCCCACCGTCCTGCATCCAGATCATGGAGTCTATGAAACCCATTTACACCAATAATTCGACGTTCAAAGACGAAAACGATCCAAAAAAAGGGCCCGAAAGACCAGCAAGTCAATTTGCTGGTAAATAATTCCCGGGAGCGAGATTCGTTGGAAAACAGCTGGATATTTCTTCTTTGAAAAGTCAAGACAGCTTTGGAATGAAGGAATGAAGTTGATCTAGGGAATTTAATCAACATCGAAAAAAGGATTGTCTAGATCTTCATTCCCTTAGGACTAGTTCTAACCTTGTCTTCCCTCTTTCACAAAACTGGAAGCCTCATTTTCAAAGTTCGCCAAGGATGCCAATGGGTCAACGGTTCGGGAGTTTGAGGGTTAATCTTCTCCATTGTATTCATGGTATGGTTCTCTGTTTCATTCAGGTCAAGATTTTTGGGATTTCGGATGTTTTGGAAATGGAAGGTTTTGGAAATGGAGGGTTTTGGAAATGGAGGGTTTTGGAAATGGAGGGTTTTGGAATTTCGGATGTTTTGGAAATGAAAGGTTTTGCGTGGGGGGATCCCATGGAACTTACCGAATGAATGCTTCCTAAGTATAGGTTCATTGCAGCTTCTAGAATCACTGTTCTAGCGTTTTGGACGATTATATCCTTAGATGGAGTTACCACCGCTTGGTGTGAAGATGGGCCCGCCGCCCATGAACCAGGAAGCAATCCCACCCAATGTGCCCAACCGGAACGTGGCCCCCATGCATGACCACTCCACCATGAACGAGTCGCTTCTTGACGTCAATCTCGTGGATATAGTGATTGGATTCAGGAAGATAAATCGCGTGCACCACGGGGCAAACGCATCAACAGGCTCGAACAAGTCAACTTAGGCGAGACCATTTCCCTCTGAATAGTCGAGAATACGACCCAGGTTGTGTTGAAGCATGGCCAGTTCAAGAGATCGTTCCAGAACATGTCCAAGGATGTGGATGCCATTGAAAAAGTTCCTAGCTCCGCATGGGCAGATCTGGATGGATTTGTATTTCCGTATCATGCACCCTTCTCGCCCAATTTGCATAAGATGTTTTGCAGAAGGTGTTTTGCAGAAGTACTGCCAGACGTGGACTTGATTCTCACCAGACGTGGAGTTGATTCTCAAAATCACCTTCAACTATGAATTCAAGCTTTTAATAAAGTCTTTGGGTTAAGCCTTGGGACTAAGCCTTTGGACTAAGCCTTTGGACTAAGCCTTGGGACTAAGCCTTTGGACTAAGCCTTTGGACTAAGCCTTTGGAGATGTAGTCTTTGCAGCTTTTTGATGAAGGTGGGAAATTTGGAATTTACATCCCTAGCTTGGTCAATAATCATATGGTACCTTCGTAGTATGGACACTCTTATGAAACTGAGGCATACCTCTAAATCCATAAGATTTATATGATTCCATTGGGGCGGTTTTCTGTGGGAATGGAGACATGTGTGGATTAAGATATTTTAGCAACGTATTTGCAAAAGCAGAATCAAAGTCTCGTGCAAAAGAAGCTTAGTCTGAGGATTACAAAAAAAGGCAGATCGGGGCGGGGGGCAGCCCTTATATATTGCAGGAATTGGGGGGCTGCAGGAATTGAGGGGCTGCAGGAATTGAGGGGCTGCAGGAATTGAGGGGCTGCAGGAATTGAGGGGCTGTAGGAATTGAGGGGCTGTAGGAATTGAGGGGCTGCAATTATTTACGAGGCTGCGAAAATCGCGCGTGAGTATATAAGTAAGGGGCCACCCCCCCCTAGGCCGCGGAAAAAGATACACTTTTTTGAGCCACCAGAAAACGCATGCTAATGATTTTGATCCCCAAGCGACCCGGCTAGAACTTAACAGCCGGCTAAAACTTAACAGCCGGTTAGAACTTAACAGCCGGTTAGAACTTAACAGCCGGTTGGAACTTAACAGGTCTAGGGTCTATATACAGGAAAGTATCATGAGGTATAGTCGTATACACCTTAGAGACTCCTCTAGGGATTCATCTAACATGGCGAGCCTGATAGTTCTTATATACTTTCTGGCTATATCGGGTAATTCTTCGGGCTCCCCGTTCAGTCAGTTAGGGGCTTCCTGCACGGCTGGCCAGAGCCTAAGCCAAGTCTCGATATTACGATCCATATCCACCAGGTACTGCATACCAGTGCCCATCATTGAATTCCGAACAGAAAAATTATTTTTTTGACCCGATATTAGCTATTATGTGGTGGTGTCCACCACTACTATATGCAGTCTCCAATCCTTTTTCAGCCCTGGAACACGGAAAGATCTGAATTCGGGAACTTGAACCATTTCGCTAAACTTATACCATAATTGTTACTTCGGACGTCGGAACCATTTTGAAAAAGTCTTGTGGGTGTGGCTTTTTGAATGAACATTACAATGCCCAAGTAGCTTATGTGCAGGCTTTTGTCTACGTGCAGGTCCGCTTGGGGTCGGTTTTCACGGTTCCAGCAATCGTAGCCATACCAAATTGAAACATTGGAGCCTTTAGATAATATTCATACAGTATGGAAAGTTTCAGCCGGATTTATCGGGTGTGTAACTAGAACACTAACCTTCCTTGATACACGGCTCCTGCATACAGTGCCGTGGCCATCTACACCCAGATCTCCAATCAAACCTGTACCTGAATCAAGTTACAACAATATCTACTTATATCTGTCTATAGTTTTGTGACTTTTTGGGACCTGAACGTTTATCTTTAACATGTCCTGCATATAATGCCGTGGGCCATAACGGCTGGAAATTCTCCCATAGTCGTCCTTATGCTAAACTTTAAAGCTCCTGGAATTTTCCTGAATCTCAAGTATTGTATATTTGCTTCCCGAAAGTATACTGGAGATTGGTACTGCACAAGAGAAGGGACGGGTCGCTATATGCAGTCCATTTCCTGGAACCCCATTTTTTTGAATTTCCTTGGACGAAATCCACATCCAAATCTCTTTAAGAGTTGACCTACATCTAGGGTCACACTCTGACGGCCGATCCCTATTGTTGGACAAAAGAACTTATGACTTCATTCACGATTCCTAGGTCATTTGTTTTCCTGGATCATTTGCTTTGCCCCATCTTTTGGAGATTCAACTTATTTTATAGCCCAAATCCCCTTATACCCCCCAATGTATAATTTCAATACCACTAAACAAGTTCCCGGTTTTTTATTCACTCAATTCAATTTTTAAGAGATTCAGTCGCACGGTTGTAAGTTCGCAATTTCGCACCCAATTTTAATTCCCACGTTAATTACTCCAGAAACACAGATTACTCCAGAAACACAGATTACTCCAGAAACACTGAAAGTGTTTAAAGCCAAGAAGTAAATAATGGAGCATTAATAAAAGTGACGATGGAAACGAATCTCGATTAAATTCCATGAATGAAATCGTGATATTTGGAACTGGGCTAGGTAGTCTAGGCCAAGGTTTAGTAGTAATATCAAATTTAACGAAAGTAAATCTTGGTAGGAAATTCGGTTCAGCTGTATCCGGGTGTTGTGGATTTCTTATCTCTAAGTCGTATCATCTCATTAATATCAGCATTATTATGATGATCAGTTATTCCTTTTGGTCCAGGTATAACTATAACCGATGATAATTCTGGTTTAGTATTAACCATCGAAATGGCGAGCAATTGGAGACACCAAGAATTCGGGATGACTTGTCGAGTTCATTCAAAGTAGTTCTCCCCGTCCCTTTATGATCATACCAGTGTCGGTTTACCGTACGCCAGACGTTCATATTCAGCTAATCAAAATGCTATTAATAGGTTGGATGAAGTGTAAATAGGTTGAGCCACAACCATACCAATACTAAAAGATCATTTAATAAAATCCAAAAAAATAACAAGGCCATTAAAGTCAGCCAATTGAAACAAGACCTCGCTGGACGCCTGTTGTAACCAAAACATTTAAAGGAGCAACATTGAAAGGAGAACATTTAAAGGGACTTGAGACGACACCATGAACTGATTTAATGAACATGTTTGTTTAATATTTCATAAGATGTAAGAAACCCTGGGGATGCAGACGTTTTATATGTTTTCTAAGGAGATGGTGCATCATGCACCCCCTAATGCAATGCAAAGCATGCAGCACGGGATGCGTTTGTGGTACATGTATAACTGTATGTTAGTGACGCATCTCGTGTTTCAAGTTTTGCCACCAGCTGCGGGCCCCGCTTTCCATCCCTGCAGGCGGGCACCAGTGCAGGAGCGTGTTAAACGTGAGCGCCTTGCGACTCCTGCACGTTTTGCATGAGCATGAAATGCACATCTAGTCTGTCCAGATGAGGACATCTTTGGCATGGTTACGGAAGGATATCAGGAGACTTGTGCCTACGTATTCTCTAGCCGAGGGAATATATAAGAGGCGACGAAATCGCCTCCTTCGTTAAAGGATCATCGAAACAGCTCAGTTAAGGAGAGGAAATAGTGATTTCCTAGTATTAGTTTACGGAAAGACCAGTACACCCCAAGACTGACGTGGCACTTCCGTGCTACGCTGACTAGAGTGTTAGAAACCAATTTCGTACTATTTCCAGCTTATGAACCAACCAACATTATATTCATGGTCGTTTTCCAGCTTCTCGTTCCTGTGCTCCAACATATGCAGGCGTTCTGATTTTCGTGACGTTCAGCTTTTCGTGACGTTCAGCTTTTCGTGACGTTCAGCTTTTCGTGACGTTCAGCTTGTCGTGACTTTCAGCTTTTGGTGACGTTCTGCTTTTCGTGACGTTCAGCTTTTCGTGACGTTCTGATTTTCGTGACGTTCAGCTTTTCGTGACGTTCAGCTTTTCGTGACGTTCAGCTTTTCGTGACGTTCAGCTTTTGGTGACGTTCAGCTTTTCGTGACGTTCAGCTTTTCGTGACGTTCTGATTTTCGTGACGTTCAGCTTTTCGTGACGTTCAGCTTTTCGTGACGTTCAGCTTTTCGTGACGTTCAGCTTTCGTGTAACACTGGAGGCAGGAAATTAGCTCTAAACGGTTGGGTCATGCTAGTAACGGAACATTCATAGATGCCGACTGTGGGAGCTTAACAGGTTTAGGGACTATATACAGGATACTATCATGAGGTATAGTCGTATACTGTATTACACCTTAGAGAGATTCCCCTCGGAGAGATTCCTCAACGAGCAAAGTTGAACGTACTGTTGCAAATCTCATTAAAAGGATAAAAGTTTGCATTAGCTTCAATTGGTTCTTGAAGATCATTCTAAGTGATCCATTTACGGTTAA
>NKZZ01001373.1:0-94872 GCA_002370815.1 Metschnikowia hamakuensis
GCATCCTCCATCAAAAGCGCGGCCACCAAAAGCGCGGCCACCAAAAGTGCATCCTCAACCAAGCGTGAGGGTCCAGCAAAGCGCGAGTCGCACCAACAGCGCAGGACGGACAAAGCGAGAGACGGAGAAAAGACATGGAGAAAGATATGGAAAAGGATATGGAGAAGACATGGAGAAGACATTGGAGAGGGAAAGAGAGAAAATGACATTGGACAAGGAACCAGTGATGGAGAAGGAAACAGAGGAGAAGGAAAGAGAGGAGAAGGAAAGAGAGGAGAAGGAAAGAGGATTAATGCTGTGGAAAGAGAAAACGGAGAGGAAAACAGAGATGGAGAAGATATTGGAGAAGATATTGGAAGGAGAGATGGAGAACAGAGAGGGAATTGTAGAAGGAAAGAGAGGAGAAGGAAAGAGGATTAATGCTGTGGAAAGAGAAAACGGAGAGGAAAACAGAGATGGAGAAGATATTGGAGAAGATATTGGAAGGAGAGATGGAGAACAGAGAGGGAATTGTAGAAGGAAAGAGAGGAGAAGGAAAGAGGATTAATGCTGTGGAAAGAGAAAACGGAGAGGAAAACAGAGATGGAGAAGATATTGGAGAAGATATTGGAAGGAGAGATGGAGAACAGAGAGGGAATTGTAGAAGGAAAGAGAGGAGAAGGAAAGAGGATTAATGCTGTGGAAAGAGAAAACGGAGAGGAAAACAGAGATGGAGAAGATATTGGAAGGAGAGATGGAGAATAGAGAGGGAATTGTAGAAGGAAAGAGATACAGAGAATGTTATAGAGACAGAAGTCCATACGGAGAGAAAGAAGTCTTTACTAATGGAGTACTCTTTAAGTCTGGAGACGAAAAGAGTATAGATGGAGAGAAAGAAGTCTGTATTGATGGAGACGGAAGTAGATGGAGACGGAAGTAGATGGAGACGGAAGTAGATGGAGGGGACATGGAGATATTGATGGAGGAAGTACTTATTTACCTTATGGTTATATCTATGGTTATAGCATCTTTATCTTTAATGGCTATACCAGGTTTCAGGATATTATTCTAAAGATATAATTATTGAATCTTTATATGGTACTAGATCTAATAAATATACATATAGTTTAATACATGGTATTAGCTATTTATAGTATATTTTTAGGTTCTTATAGAGATAATGTTATATTCCATTTAAATATAGTTTACCTCATACAAATACATTTATAGAAACTGAATTTACTATTCCTACTTTATTTAAATATTTACCTATGATATTAGGTTTATCATTATCTTTATTATTAATATATATATGAATATATGTATAAAATAAATAAAACAAGAGGATACATCAATGACGTAATGTGTAGAGAAAAAGAGAAAAAGAGATAGAAGATTTTTTTTTTGTTTTCTGTGATGGGAGATTTTGGGAGTGCAAGGACTATGACGGAGTGAGACTTTGGAGTTGATCCTCTGGGGGAAGAGACTGGTTCCCCTCTTTTCGCAGTGTCTTGCACGCGCGCTGGTGTGCCCCGCGTCATGTGTCATCCACCACCAATCCAATACTAATCCAAAAAAAAAAAAAAAAAAAGTCATAATGTTTTTACACCTCTTGACTGGCTTATATATGGACATGTCTGTGTGGCCTGTATATTGCCGTGTTGTTGGTGTTGTGGGATTGTCAAGTACTCTCTGTTCCATACGATCTATTCCTCTTCTTCCTTCCTTCTTTCTGTCCTTCCTTCCTTTCTTTCTTTCTTTCCTTTTTCGACTCCTTCCTATTCACCCCTTCGTCGCTGGGCCTGTGGGAAAAGGCTTTCCTAAAAAGGCAATTGACCAGATCCATGCCCGAAAGGGAAAACTTATTGATCATGGGCTGCGCGCGGGCCGCAACATTTCCTAAATAGGCAATGGCGCACTGGCTGCGAAAAAAACTCTTGCCTAAACCGGTCATCGATGCTTCTCTCTCTCTCTCCATTTATATACTTAAGAATTCACACCCTCCAAATGTTTCATAATTATTGCACCCACAATCCCACACCATACCAACCTCATACCAACCTCATACCAACCTCATACCAATCACCAATCTCACACCATACCAACCACACCATACCCACCACACCATTACTGGACTCACCATTACTGGACTCACCACTCATACTCATACCCTACAATCCTTCCCCAAGATATCTCCCCAATAACTGATGCTTTTGGTTCGGATTCTTTTTCTACTTGCCTTGGCGTGGGCCTTCCCGATCCAGCTCAAGGCTCGGGACGATGAGGTGGTACTCACCACCACCCAGAACGTGGGCTGGGCCGCTCTTTTCGGGGCAAAGACAACCCCCACGGCTGTTGCTGCTACTACTCCGGCGGCTACTCTTGCCGCCACTCCGGCCACGACTACCTCTGCAGCTGCTTCAAATGCCCCTGCTTCGGCCAATACGGCTAATACCGCTAATACCGCCAGTACTGGTTCCAAGTCGGGCGGGGTACTTTCGCTGCTTCTCTCTCTCTTTGGAGATGATTCCAGTGACTCTACTTCCGGTTCTACTGGTTCTACTTCTACAGCTAGCTCCAGTTCTTCCAGTTCGGGCTCCGGCTGGCTCTCGTCTATCCTCGGTCTCTTTGGTGACTC
Organism: Metschnikowia hamakuensis; assembly: GCA_002370815.1. NCBI lineage: Eukaryota > Fungi > Ascomycota > Pichiomycetes > Serinales > Metschnikowiaceae > Metschnikowia > Metschnikowia hamakuensis. The sequence goes on from NKZZ01001373.1 coordinate 2,618, forward strand.
TAATACCGGTTCTTCTAGCTCTTCTAGCTCTTCCGGCTCTTCCGGCTCTTCCGGCTCTGTCTTGGCTGGCTCTAGCTCTAGCTCCAGCAGTACTTCCGAATCTGCTACAGCAGACTCGTCTGGCGACTCGCCTGGCTTCACGGGCCTCGTCACCGTCCAGGGAGCAGGAAACGGCCAGTCGCTGGGCTCGTCGTCCGATACTTCGTCCTCGTCGTCCAGTTCCGGAAGCAGTTCGGGGGCTCTGGACCTGGACATCTCGCTGGTGGCCGCATACGCCGAGCAGGGTGCAGGCATCTCGTACTCCCCCTACACCAAAAGCGGCCAGTGCAAGTCTGCCAGCCAGGTGGCCAGTGACATGAAGGACCTCAAAGCATACTCTCTCATCCGGCTTTACTCGGTGGACTGTTCTGGAGTGGAGAACGTGCTTGCGGCCATTTCGTCCTCACAGAAATTATTCCTTGGAGTCTGGGATATCAATGCCCTCAGTTCGGATTTGCCCAGTATGGCTCAACAAGTGCAGACCTCGAGCCGAGGCTGGAGTGCGGTTCATACAGTATCCATAGGCAATGAGGTGGTCAACGCAGGCACCGCCACGGCTTCTCAGGTGGCCAGTGCCGTTAGTTCAGCCAGAACGTGGTTCAAGCAAAATGCCTCATCTTATTCGGGATATATCGTGGCCGTGGATACGTTGGCGGCGATGATGGCGGACTCGTCTATGTGCAGTACGGGCGATTACATTGCCGTGAACTGTCATCCATATTTCAGTGGAATCGAGGCCTCCACCTCCGGTTCATGGTTAAAGAGCCAAGTACAGAGTTTACTGAGCCATTGCAATAATGGCAAAAAAATCCTCATCACCGAAAGTGGCTGGCCCACTCAAGGCAATACCGAAGGTGAGGCCGTGCCCTCGGTGCAGAACCAGTTGGCCGCCATCAAGGGCATTGCAAATACCATGGGTTCCCAGGTATTGATGTTCACCACTTATAACGATTACTGGAAGGCGCCGGGGTCGTGGAATGTGGAGCAGCACTGGGGAATCTACGGCGACCCAAGTTCCTAATCAAGCAAGTTGGTTCGGGCTCGGGACGGTCCCATCATAGCATACACAAAAGCCAAAAGTAAGGACGGTGTAAATTATTAGAAATAGTATTAGAAAGAAGTATAAATTATAGTAAGAGTTGTTGATGCTTTAGGACGGAAGGATGGGACCTTGGACTGGGGATGGGGATTCGCGGGCGCACACCCGTGCACCAGGCTACCTCAGCAGAAAAAGGCCCAACGCAAACGGACCTTTTTGGCTTGAAATTTTCTGCCGTTTGGTTTATTGGAATACTGCAATTCCTGAGTTCACGATGATGGTTTTTGAATGGAAATGACTTGGTGGATGCCATTTTAGATCTCTCCCCATGCTCATTCCGCCTATTGTATGTACTGCATACAGACCCCAGTGCACTAGTATCATACAATTTACTACAAGAGTCATTGTCCAGTTAGGCCAACACTATAGTCATGGTTTAGTACTCCTTAATTGCTGTTTTGGGTATCGAAGGGGTGGAAACTTGGGAGTGAGGTACTGCATATAAGACCACATTCAACGTTTTTATTCTTTTCAATTACCTTGTTCTCCAATTGTCTGAATACAAATCATTACTTTAATTCCTATTACCTATGCTATTTAGTACAGTTTTGTGTGGTGTAGAGTGCAGTATAAGCCGTACACCCGACATAAGCTAAATATAAAAAAAAAAGAAAGATACTCATGCTTCGGCACAGTCACGGAGTTTTCGGGTGCCCATGAGTTTTCTCCGCCCAAGTTCGTACGAAGTTTAGAGCCAGGAATAAACATGGACACACATTATTTCAGTTCGCACTCTTGTCACTAATTATTTCAGTTCGCACTCCTCTCATTTCGCAGTCGTTATTCCAGTTTTTCGCGCTCTTTCGCAGTCGTTTCACTTTTGATTTCCTCACCCAGTCTTTGGTATATTATGGAATAGTTAATCCACCGACAGTAAATAAGAATAAGAAATCCGAACTGTGCCCAACTCAATTATCATGTTCGGAACATGGGAGCTTGTTGTTAGGTTTCTATCATGATACCAAGCTGTTTCCGGGGTCATCTTGGATATATAAAACTGGTCATGTGAATAGCGTTATAGAATTAATCATGCGACATCACCTCCTGTTCACTGTCAGTGTCTAAATTAGTATCATGGTAATCTGAAAGTTCTTTTCTTCTTTTTTGTGGAATGGTGCTGGTGGTATCTTCAGCTTTAGGCGTTGGGGCCAGTACGTGTCTATTTTGCACAGACTTGTAGAATCTAGGTGGCTCGCCCTCTGGAGGCTCGATTCCAAGCTCTTTTATAAGAGCATCTGGTGCAATTGATAATTGGCTTTTAGATGACTTTTTTCAAGTTTCGGAACGTACTGCTGCTCTCGATTGTAACATTCGACGGTATGGGCACCTTTCCTAGCGGATTTAGCTCTGCATTAAAGTAAACCGACTCTCTCCCCCAGAGCTTCCGCTCTGCCTTTTCTTTGGCTGCCTGTGCATCTTGTTGGCGTTTCAAGAACTTATCAACTTTGTCTTTGAAAAAATTATTCTTTATAATGAAAGACCAGTCTCAATGTTCCAAAGCATGCTCCCATTCAGACGCATGGCTTGTTTATAACTCCTGGGGACTTCCTCAAAATCATCCAGCTGAGCTTCTAGATTCTGAGTATAATCCATCTTTAACGGATTAATTAGTGGCGTGTCATCATCTGCTTTTATCCGCAAACATCGTGCCAATTCGATCTCTTTAATCTCGAGATTGCTCAAGTCGGAGTCATTCGACTCTAATTCACCCAGATCGAGATATACTCCCCCTAAAGTGGCAGGAGGTTTAAGATCACACTGGTGTGGTATCTCAGAACACTCCCCCTCAACCATTGGATCATCGGAGCAAATTGCCCGAATCAGACGATCGCTTCGTGGTCGGTGTGGTTGCCAGTTCTTTTCAGATTGTTGGGCTGCCGCACGTTTGGGTCGAGCTTTTTTATATGGAAGTCACCCTCTTCTCACCTTCTCACCTTCTCACCTTCTCACCTTCTCAACTTCTCACCTTCTCACCTTCTCACCTTCTCACCTTCTCACCTTCTCACCTTCTCACCTTCTCAACTTCTCACCTTCTACTCCTTTTTTACTCTTATCTACTTTCAACTTTTGGGTGTACTGATGGAGTCAAACTTAATCAGCCATCTCTCCAATACAACCTCTTTCTTGGTGCTCCTGCCTTCGATCACAGGCCACAGATTTCTGATGTCATCCTCCAACAAAACCATTTGACAAGGGCCTAGTTGCCGAAGATCCAAGTATGTTTCAATGATCATGGACCATCATGGCTCAGTCTTTTCCAGGACAAAAAGTTTTTTTTTTTGGAAGTCCATAAAATTGGGTATAAAATTCCATGTAAAAATATCTGTATAAAAATAGAAATAATAATACCCGTTTTGGTGGTAAAAAATCATTTTTCGTGGCTCGGTTTTTTGCTCTCTGTTTACGGTCTGGATGGGACTGCATGGACATGCGGCTGAACTGGGCACATAACCATGAATGTTTTATATAAATACACCAGTGAGTACGAGGGGTACGTAGCAGACTGATTTTTACTTTTACACTATAAAAATTGTCATCGGGTGGGGGAATGGCGGGGGGTGTTTTTAGTAATGACTAGACTACGCACTGCATATACTACGCGGGGTCCAGTCCATCCACTGCGCGCCCAAATCTCACTCAACCTCACTCCTCTACTCCTCTACTTCTACTCCTCTACTCCTCTACTTCTACTCCTCTACTCCTCTACTCCTCTACTTCTACTCTAGTACTACTGGAAATAGATGATGATTATTTATATCATAGATACGACGCGATAAGTCCAGATGCGTCTTCCATGGACGTAGCTCCAGGCGCACGATATCAGCTTCCAAACTGGGCATGTGACGATTGAACCATTTGTTGATCTTCACGTGGCTCGCCTCTTGAGACTTGGTCTCAGCAGTCCGCGCCTTATTGATGATGGAAAAAGTATAAAAAAAAATATAAAAAAAAATTAAAAAAAAAAATTAAAAAAAAATATAAAAAAAAATATAAAAAAAAATATAAAAAAAAATATAAAAAAAAATATAAAAAAAAATATAAAAAAAAATATATAAAAAATATAGTTAATTGTGTATCCTTTGACAGGTATAGATTCGCGGCTGGCGATGTGAGGTACAGTGATTGAGCCTTGAGTACGGAGGATTGAGTATGGAGGATTGTCAGTGATTTAGTGCGAACTTTGTTAGGAATATTTTTATGAGTGCAAGAATCGAGTATCTACTCGCTATAGTTCCTAACAACAAGGAATAGTAATCAAGGGAACATGACTACTGAGACGTCCCAGCCAGGAGTACCCCCGAATAACTGGCGCCCGAATAACTGGCGCCCGAATACCTGGCGCCCGGCAATCCACTAGCGATGTTGCCTGGACGACCTGGCTGCTTCGGGAACTCTTCGGGTTACCCTTTGGCCAGGAAAGTATATAGAACTTAACAGTTTTGCCGAACTGGTTGAATTCCCTCAAGAATTTCTTTTAAGGTGTAATACAGTAAATACAGTCCTAAAACCTGTTGAGTTCTAACAAACTTGTGGTGCGAAGTGTTGAACTCAAACCAGGGGTTTAAGTTCATAAGCTGGAACTATTACGATATTGGTTTCTAACCCTCTAGTCAGCGTGGCCCTTCGTTGCCACGTCAGTTATTTGTATTCTGGCTAGGAATTGGCTATTTCCTCTTCTTGACTGAGCTGATTCGATACCCGTAAAACCCTATGAGCGAGACCTCCTTCTTATATGTTCTGGCTCCTGCACGTAGAAGACCAAGACCTGTTTCATCTGGACATATTATTGGGCCCATTCCGGGGTCCACCGTCCCCAGACCACAATTTTTACCAGCCTGCAGTCATTTTCGTCGAATTCCTTAGTTGTAAACTGATTCTAAGTGATTCGACTTAAATGAATATTATGAAAAATGCACACGGCGTTTCTCATACTTGAGTATTTGTACACCGCTGAAAAGTCATAAACAGCCTCATTGCGTAACCTTAGACAGACACTAAACATTAAGACAATAATTGTGGTTCAGAAAGGAAAGGCAAAAAGATTGCAGCACCACAATTTCACACATGGTCTCCCACTGCATTACTCACTGTGGCCCTAAGTGGCTTGACTAACGTTGATCGGACGGGAAACAGTATTTTCCACTTGGTATGGCCGCAACCGAAATTTATAAAAATTAAGTAGGTCCGGAGAGTCATAAGCAAAATTATATCAATTGTATTCTCGAATACGGTAAAATGTTTTGGAGGGATCCCTGAGGATTCATCCAATCAGGCAAACTGCTTGGCCTTTTTACCCTATGCGATGAAGAAATAAATGAAGATATAGAGACATGGAGATGGAGATGGAGATGGAGATGGAGATGGAGATGGAAGTAGATGGGCAAGGCAGCCTATGTGCAGGTGCGTGGAGTAGCGCACGAGAAAAGGGTAGTGTTCTGCCCCACCATTCGACCAAATTGGCTGAAATTAAGTAAACGTTCTGCTGTAGATAGTACCAAGCTGCCGTTCAATTTTGGTCTTGCTGCAATTGCTGGAACCCTGAAAACCAACCCCATGCGGACCTGCACATAGTCAGTTCCTGTAGATAAGCTGCTTGCGTGCATCAGACATAGACATAACAAGGACATCTCCCAAATTAAGCAATAAAATTTCGAAAATGTTAATATACAGTCGAGCTAATGATGTACTTTACTCAGATTTGACAGTACGCAGCTTCATGTAAACATCTACTACATGATAGATATACGTAGTTTTCTAGCCAAGGAAAGGAGATTGATAACTATACTCGTATAATCATACACTTGTTAGATAAAGTCCGAAAATCAAATATATTAAAAAACCTAGAAAAAACTCTATAAAAATTTGTAGAGGTACTGAAGATTTTGGTGGACAAGAAACCCTGGTTACGAGCCCGCGCACGTCAACTGCGCGGTCCATGCGTCCCCCATCACCATCAATCGTTAGCTCTACACTTATCTCTTCGCAATGACCCCACATACTTAAGTCGGCCCGCCAAACCCCATGAACCAAATAATATCCTCCCGATTCTGAACCATATACAGGATCAGCATTTATCATCATTTATCATCATTCATTATTACTATTGTCATTTTTATCATTTATCATTTATATCATTTGAACTCGATCTGTGAATAGTCCCCGCAGACTCATAACTATTCTTATGGAAACGAATTTAGCGAGAGGTTCTTATTGGCCAGCTTATGAGCTAGTAAGGGTACTTCCGGCCTGATTCCAGGCCCCCGCCGTTATATGCAGGCCGCAACTTTGGTGGTTGGTCGGGTGGTTCAGTTGGTTAGGTTTCGGTGTGGTACTGGTTCAGACACGTGAGTATGCAGTACAACGGAGATGTACTGGGTCCTCACGTTCAACACGAAGCGGGGGAATTTGGTGCTACTTTAGTGCGAATTTGGTGCTAATTTAGTGCGAATTTGGTGCTAATTTAGTGGAATTTGGTGCTAATTTAGTGGAATTTGGTGCTACTTTAGTGCGAATTTGGTTAATTTAGTGCGAAGTGGTGCACCAGATTTTACACCTGATAAGACGCAAGCTCTCAGACAAAAACAGTGACAATTATGGCGAATGTTTGGGTCTTAACAAATTCATCATCACAAAATCTCAATTTCAACACATACCTTTTTCTTTTTTGGTTTTTGGTTTTGTTTTTTTTTTTTTTTTTTTTTTTTTTGGTTTTTGGTTTTTTTTTTTTTTTTTTTTTTTTTTTTATGGCCAAATTGCTAAGGCACCTCAAGACTCATACTCTGTGTTGGAACTTAACAGTCTTAGAACTTAACAGTCTTAGAACTTCACAGTCTTAGAACTTCACAGGTTGAACTTAACAGGGTTAGGGACTGTATAAAGAAAAGTCATATTTATTTGTATATACGTATACTATAATACACCTTAGAGATTCCTCTGGAGATTCCTCTGGGGAGTCCTCTGGGCGAACCTGTTAATTCTTATATACTTTTCTGGCTGGTTCGAAAAAGAGGGCAAGATTGCATATGGCTTGTCGCACTTGTAAGATGCACGGCGCTCAGTATTCTCAAGGGAACTCGCATACATTTTCTCGTTCTTAGGATCCGATCCATAGCCACTGCGTACTGCGCACTGCGCACTGCATATTAACGCTCATAGATTATATTATTTCCTAACACTCTGATCTCACCTTTTTAACTTGGACTTGGCTTAAGATTCATCCTTTATTGCACTTAGGGTTTACTGTCACGTGCTACTGTCAAGGTTTAGTATTGGGCTAAATTCGAATAAAATCCTCGGTCAAACTCCCATACTGCCATGGATTTACTATATAATTACCTAGTACTATTATACTTTACTACAGAATACTATGGATTTAAAATACCATATATTTTGACAATATTACATCGGATGTTTTTATTTAATTATGGTAGACTATTAAACTTTTTTTGGTGTTTTTTTTTTTTTTTTGGTAAATAATGGTGGTGTTTCCTTGGTTGGTGTTTCAATAAAAATATACTGAAATGCGCCAATCTGGAAACTTCTTAGACTTCTACAACACACGAATAATCAGAAAAACAGCCGATTGGTTTTATATTTCCAAAGGGAGAAAGGGAGAAAGGGGGGAACACTTGGAGGGGGGAAGTGGGGGGGTTCGGGAATTTAAAATGGGAAATACTGGGGAAGTTTGGGTGGGACTGCATATAAACACCCGAATCATCTCCACCATTCTTTGTTCTTGTTTACCAAAACAGTTGTAGTAAATCCATCAATCTTGTTAATTATTCAAGCTTCACTACACAGAACAATTTGCACGAGACAGGCAATTGTGTGGAGTATTATAAGGTACTCATACCATGAATCTATAATGTGGGGTTTTTTTGTCGGACTATTTATGAGTCTCGCACGACCACCATATAAAGCTCCACTCTTTCCCCCACACTAAAACCCACAAGACGGTTCTCCAATTTACATTTACTTTTGGTTCTTTTACCTACCACCTACTCCCAAAAAGCGGATTGTCTTCCCTAAACTAACCATCCATTCCTGTATCTTAGTTCAAATTTCGCTACTGAAATCTTGAATACTGGTGACATTTCTCAATTCCCCTAGATTTAGAATGTGATTTCCAGGTATAAAAACAGATTTTTTTGGGTAATCTTCGTATCAAAAAGTAGCCAGTTTCAGTAAGAGTAGCCAGTTAAGAATACTTCAGTCCGATTTATACTTAGTAGTATTAAAGACCAAGGGAGTCCAAAAGGGAGAGATTCAGTATTATGGTAAGTACTCAAATCAGTTGTATTCATCAAGTTTGTTAGTAAAGAGTTCATTGCGGTTAAATCTAGGGTCTAAAAGAGGCCACCAGCAAGAAGTAGTCAGTATTATAAATAGTCAGTATCTGTCTGTAATAAGTAGTCAGTTTCAGTATTATAACAAGTGTAGTCTTTCAGTAGTCAGTAGTTGTAGTTAGTAGTTGTAGTTAGTAGTTGTAGTTAGTAGTAGTAGTAGTTAATAGTAGTAGTAGTAGTAGTAGTAGTAGTTAGTAGTAGTAGTATTAGTAGTAGTAGAACTCGGAGTGAGTAGTAAAGCTTGGTAGTAGCAGAACTTGAAGTAGTTAGCAGTCAGTAATCAGTAGTAGTCAGTAGTAGTGATTCAATAAGTGGTAGTAGTACTAGGCAGTACTAGGTAATGCTAGTTTTAGTATAGTGTAGTGAGTAATAATATCCCTGTATAGTTTATAGTTGTAGTAGGTCTATCAGTAGCAGTAGCAGTAGCAGTAGTCAGTGGTCGTAGTACCTATAACAATGGTAGTAGTCAGTAGTCAGTTCTTAGTGGTGGTAAGACTTATAACAGTAGTAGTTTTAGTTGTAGGAGTCAGTAGTCAGTATCATGAATAGCATAGTCAGTAGTAGTGGTATTAGTAGTCAGTATTAGTAGTCAGTAGTAGTTAGTAATAGCCAGTAGTATTAGTAATAGTCAGTAGTCGTCAACGTTATTCATAGTAGTCAGTAGTAGTTAATATAGTCAGCGATAGTCAGTACGGTAATAGTAGCAGTATTAGTGGGTAATAGTAGTAGTAATCAGTCATAGTCAGTTGTAGTCAGTAGTATTGGTAATAGTCAGTATTAGTAATAGTCAGTATTAGTAATAGTCAGTATTAGTAGTATTCGTAGTAGTAGTGGGTAGTAGTGGGTAATAGCAGCATAAGTAAGTCTAGTCAGTAATAGTCTGTAGTGTTAGTAGTAGTAGTATCAGTAATGGTAGCAATAGCAATGGTAGCAATAGCAATGGTGGCAATGGCAGTAGTATTAGTAGTAATAGTAGTATCAGTAAAAGTCAGTAGTGAGTAGTAATAGTAATAGCAATGGTGGTTATAATCAGCAATAGTTGTGTTCGTAGTCTTAGTAGTAGTAATAGTAATAGTAATAGTAGTAGTAGTAGTGTTGGTAAGGAGTCTTTTGCGCGGTCGTCTTTGCGCGGTCGTCTAGGCCAGTGCTTCAAACCAACAAACACGAACACTTATCCGGCATACACAGAGACATTGCCCATACAAACAAAACAAAACCCCCAAATTGTAATTAACAACTTTTCTTTCATCATTTTTTTATTATTTTATTTTACCGAGTTTGGTGGGGATGGTGGGTAAAGAGGGAGGGAGGGACGGTGGGTTTGGCCCTGCATGTGCTTGTGTCGTGCACACACCACGCGCACCAGTGGTCTAAAAACATCAACCAACACCTCGTCCTCCATAGCCATGTCCGATAGAGAAGCCAAGAAACTCGTGTCGCGGCTTTCGCACGTGTTCGACCCCATCTATTCCCTCACAAACAGAGCAGGCCTCGCCGTCTACACCGACTTCCAGAAACTCCCCCCTAGAACCGGCACCGAGTACTACAAGTTCATCTCTCGCCCAATCTCGCTCCACACCATCGGACGCAACGTCAAGCGCTACGCCTATAAAGATGCCCAGGGCTTTATTGACGACTTGGCTCAGCTCACGTGGAACGCCCGCCACTTCAACGAGCCCGGCCTGGATATCTATGAAAATGCCCTTATCATCGATAAGTATATCCGGGAAGTGGCCATTCCAAAGCTTGCGTCCGACTCCAAGGTGCCCAATGCGCTGTTGTTGGCTTACCCGGACTTGGGGCCGTTGGAGGATTACGGCCACGTGTCCCGTTACGACGACGACGGCAATTCCGCCAGTCCCTATGTGAAGAACGAGGATTATGACGAGGACGATCTGATGCTGGCCCCCAGAAGATCCCATTTTGGCAGCCGCAATTCGGGTGCCGTTCGCCGGGGACGCCCTCCAATCATCGATAAGCCTTACGAGTCCCGCATCAAGGCCATCATCAAGCTGTTCAAACGTGTGCGGCACCCGGACGACGAAAACCACATCTTGACCCTCCATTTCGAACGCTTGCCCGATAAAAGTCATGAGGACTACTACCACATGGTGGCCAACCCCATCTCGTTGCATGAAATCAGGACAAAGGTGCGCAGCAGAAAGTACACCACCGTGCAACAGTTCTTGGACGACTTGGCCCTCATGCTCAGCAATGCCAAGCTCTATTACTCGGCTGACCCGGGCATGTCCAACGATATCCATTTGTTTGAGCAGCAAGCGGATGCTATCATCCAGGCGGAGATGCAGAAGCCCGACTCAGAGTATATCTTGGCCACCAGCTCCGGTGCTGACCGCCACAAGACTCCCTTGGACTCGGTCACTGTCAACAACCACCGCTACTCTGTGGGAGACTGGGTGCTTATCCGCAACCCAAACGATGCACAGAAACCAATCTGTGGGCAAATCTTCCGGCTCTGGAACGCAGACGGAATCGACTACACCAACGTGTGCTGGTACATCCGGCCTGAGCAGACGTGCCACCGTGCAGACCGGCTCTTCTACATGAACGAGGTGTGCAAAACTGGCGAGTACTCGGATCACCGGGCCGCAGACATTGTGGCTCCATGCTATGTGATCTTCGTCACCCACTACCAGAAGGGTGATATTCCTCCTAACTTGCTTCCTCCCGGTGCAGAGTGGTTTATCTGTGAGTTCAGATACAATGCCAACACGTATGCGTTCAACCGGATCCGGACGTGGAAGGCATGTCTCCCCGATGAAATCCGGCACGTGGACCAGCCCATAGTGCCGATCAATGAGCCCAGAAAGTTGATCAAGTACGACTCGCCGCTCAAAGGTCTTTTGACGTACGACTCTCCGGACGATGCGTTGAAGGTGGCACCCGTGGAGGGCCCCAACGAGAACGGGCCTCCTTTGATGGGAGCTGTTTTCCAGAAACCTCCCTACACAAACGATGAGTTGGGCCAGTGTTCCACGTCGCCCAACGTGACGCCTTTCCCGGAGTACGACGACCTAGAGTCCGGCCGAAAGGCGTATATATTCACCCCCGTGTCGCAGTTGAAAACATCGGTGACGGGATCGGGGGTCTACTCGTCCTCCGGAACAAGACACGTCAACGCCAACTACATCCCCGGCGGAGCAGAAGCACCCAGCTACGACAGCCCACAAGATACGCTACAGCATGACTCTGGATACGGGTACTCTGCGCTCGGCAAGCACAAGAACGAGCTTCTTTCAGCGGGCCGAGAAAACTCGCCCAGCCACCACGTGCTCGCCGGCACGTTCAACACCACATCGATCTACTCCAATGTGCTTCCCGGCGGAGTGGTTTCTTATGTCGATTCCGACACCGCGGGCGACGTGCAGGTCAAAGACCTCAGTGCACAGATGATCACGTCGGACGGGCACATGGTGTGGTTCCGGTCGCCGCCCACGGTGATCAACCAAAAAACAATCACGCCGGTGTCGCATTCCGCGAAGTACTTGGCGTGGAAGATCAAGCAGAAGCTGGGCTAAGCCGATGCAGACTTATAGCAGAACCAGACACGAGGCCTGTATAGACAATGTGATATAGTAATGTACATTAGCGAAAGCAGCATTGTAGAACTGAGTCGTTTACCGACTATAAGGAGTATATGAAGAGTAAGATAGAGTAGCTTAGTGTGTAGAATGGATGATGGTGGGGTCCGATAAGCACCTGCACACGGAGGTCCTAGCTGCAGTACCAGATACCTTAGGTGCAGTGCCATATCCATAGATACAGTACACCCACATGAATAGCTGCGACGTCATCTACACACGCGGCATGAGCCATGAGCAGCAGTTTCAGGAGTGTCTCAGGCAAGCCAAGCGAGTGGTGGCACTCGTCGGGGCCGGGCTTTCAGCGGCCAGCGGGCTCCCGATATTCCGGGGCTCGCAACCGCTCTGGAACAACTTCAACATGATCGACCTCGCCACGCCCGACGCCTTCTATTTCGACCCCGGGCTCGTATGGCAATTCTACGCATGGAAACGCTGGCAGGCCCTACAGGCCCAGCCCAATGCAGGCCACCAAGCCTTAGCCCAACTTTCGCAGAACCCAGACTACGACTTCATCACCATCACTCAAAACGACGACGATCTCCACCAGCGAGCAGGTCTGGACCCCGCCAAGCTCCACGAGGTGCAGGGCTCAGTTTTCCAGCTCAAGTGTACGTCGTTCACGTGTACGTATACCACGAGGCACCATGGGCCATTGACCGATGCCTTGGACAGGGGGGTAGAAACGGCGAGAGAGAGGAGGGAAAGTACAAGAAGGGAAAGTACATTAAGGGAAAGTACAGGAAGGGAAAGTACAGGAAGGGAAAGTACATTAAGGGAAAGTACAGGAAGTGAAATTAGGGGAAGTGAAATTAGTGGAGGTGAAAATAGGGGAGGTGAAATTAGGGGAGGTGAAATTAGAGGAATTGGTGGAATTAGTGGAGGTGAGAATAGTGGTGAGAATAGTGGTGGAAATAGTGGTGAGAAAAAGGGTGGAAAAAGTGGTGAAAATAGTGGTATTTTTATGAGCGAGGAAGAACTCATAGTTAATGAGGAAATGAGTGAGGAAATGAGTGAGGGAGTGAGTGAGGAAATGAGTGAGGGAGTGAGTGAAGAAATGAGTGAGGGGACGGTGCAGGCCCTTGAAGTGGAGCAACTCCCCCAATGTCCGGAGTGCGGGACGCTCATGCGGCCCGGGGTGGTGTGGTTTGGCGAGCCGCTTCCGGTGCGGGTGCTCGACGAGATCGACGACTTTCTCCAGCGCGGCGTGGACTTGATTCTCGTGGTGGGCACCTCGTGCTCCGTGTACCCTGCGAATAGTTACGTGGACTTGGTGCGGTTACGGGGAGGCAGCGTGGCGGTGTTCAACACGGACATTGAGCCGGACGTTTTGCGGGGAAACGTTCCCAGGACCTGGGGGTTTGAGGGAAATGCTGCTGATACTTTGCCAAGGCTTCTAGACATTTAAAGGACAGACAGATGGAACTGAAGAGAAGAGACAGACAGAAGAGAAGAGACAGAGGAACAGAGGAACAGACAGAACTGAGAAAGAAGAGAAGACGGAAGACAGGACAGAAGAGAAGAGACAGAACAGAAGACAGAACAGGACAGGACAACAGAAGAGAAGAGAAGGGAACAGACAGGACAAAAGAGAAGAACAGAAGACAGGACAGGACAACAGAACAGAAGGGAACAGAAGGGAACAGAAGAGAAGAGAACAGAAGAGAAAAGAACCTCTTCCTGTGATTATACTGTTTTTCCAGTTTCTATTCATCAAGACGTTCTGGTTCTTCTACCATTGATCATGGTCTGTGGTCGACCATCACTGATCAAGAAATCTCATTGGTCACGTCATTGGTCACGTCACCAATTGACATTCACCAAGTCACATTGAGTCAGACAGGCCGAGGATTGAAGAAAATCTGGTGAATCCAAATCCACCAATTCTCAGTCCCAACAGGAACTGGTTTCGGGTCTAAGGAATAGGTTTCGGGCGCCACTCTTCAAACTCATTGGTGAATGGATTGAATCGCTTAATAAGAGCATGAAATTGAGGTGAATCCAAAGAATGTGCCAGTGGCTCTTTTTGAGGGTTGGGATGCTTGGCATCAGCATTGGCATCAGCATTGGCGTCATTCTCTGCACGATCCAGATCCAGATCCAGGTCCAGGTCCAGGTCCAGATCCAGGTCCAGATCACTCCAGGTCCAGTTTTAACTCAGAACAGGGCTTTTTGGGACGAATCCAAAATAGGGATTTCCAACTTCCTATTTCTCTTTCGAGGTCCCAATTTCTTGGCCACCGGCTACTGAAACCAAGTCATTCAAGAAGCTTGTGTTTCTGAGATCCAATCAGGAATCACTTTTATGCAAAGATCACTTTGGAGGAATCAAAGATCGAGAGCTTGGCTCGGGGATTGACTCGGGGATTGGCTCGGGGATTGGCTCGGGGATTGACTCAGAGGTGCAAGTAGCCAAGGAGAAGGAGCTTAAAAAGCTCGAGATAAAGCAGAACTTTTTACTGCTAGAAAACCGTCTAAAGGTGGAAACCGTCTACAAAAACCGTCTACAAAAACGGTCTTCAGGTGAAAAAGCCTTAAGAAACAGCATACCATTGATGAAAGTCTCTGCAATGACTCTTCAGAAGATCAGAGAAGAAAAGGTTGGAGTTTAAGAGTCAAGTTGAAGAGACGACCAAAACCAAAATCAAAACCAAAATCAAAATCAAAATCAAAACCAAAATCAAAACCAAAACCAAAACCAAAGCTTCGTTGGAAAAATGCTAAGAAGGAATCTCCGAAAGAAATGGTTTAATCACGAGTCTGAGGAGTCAAGAGGCTGGGACCGGAGAGAAGAGGCTGGGATTGGAAAGTGTCAGTGATTAAAACTCCGAGACCGCAGTTGAGCTCGGCACGATTTCCCTTTAACGATGCAATAATGATTGGAAGAAATGAATGACGTCATTGTCTTATTTACAAGGAGACGATCGGATCTAGTACCATCGGTATGACACCATGGACACTAGAGAATGGGATGGGAGAGAGGAGATGAGTCTTTCGTTGAAAAGAAGTTCTTGGAGTTGCATTCGTGAAGCAGAAAAACACTGCTTTGAGTCAGTCCATCTTTTGCCAGGATCCACACCAGACCCTCAGAGAAACCCAGAGAAACTCAGAAATTCGGACAAAAATTACTCAGTCAGTCTAAAGATTACTTAGTCAGTCTAAAGATTACACAGTCAGTCTAAAGATTACTTAGTCAGTCCAAAGATTACACAGTCAGTCTAAAGACTTCTATGGTCAGTCTAAAGACTTCTCTGGTCAGTCCGAAGATTACTCAGTCAGTCCAAAGATTACACAGAAGTCTAAAGATTACTTAGTCAGTCCAAAGATTACTTAGTCAGTCCAAAGATTACTTAGTCAGTCCAAAGATTACTTAGTCAGTCCAAAGATTACTTAGTCAGTCCAAAGATTACTTAGTCAGTCCAAAGATTACTTAGTCAGTCCAAAGATTACTTAGTCAGTCCAAAGATTACTTAGTCAGTCCAAAGATTACTTAGTCAGTCCAAAGATTACTTAGTCAGTCCAAAGATTACTTAGTCAGTCCAAAGATTACTTAGTCAGTCCAAAGATTACTTAGTCAGTCCAAAGATTACTTAGTCAGTCCAAAGATTACTTAGTCAGTCCAAAGATTACTTAGTCAGTCCAAAGATTACTTAGTCAGTCCAAAGATTACTTAGTCAGTCCAAAGATTACTTAGTCAGTCCAAAGATTACTTAGTCAGTCCAAAGATTACTTAGTCAGTCCAAAGATTACTTAGTCAGTCCAAAGATTACTTAGTCAGTCCAAAGATTACTTAGTCAGTCCAAAGATTACTTAGTCAGTCCAAAGATTACTTAGTCAGTCCAAAGATTACTTAGTCAGTCCAAAGATTACTTAGTCAGTCCAAAGATTACTTAGTCAGTCCAAAGATTACTTAGTCAGTCCAAAGATTACTTAGTCAGTCCAAAGATTACTTAGTCAGTCCAAAGATTACTCAGTCAGTCCAAAGATTACTCAGTCAGTCCAAAGATTACTTAGTCAGTCCAAAGATTACTTAGTCAGTCCAAAGATTACTTAGTCAGTCCAAAGATTACTTAGTCAGTCTAAAGATTACTCAGTCAGTCCAAAGATTACTCAGTCATTCCAAAGATTACTTAGTCAGTCCAAAGATTACTTAGTCAGTCCAAAGATTACTTAGTCAGTCCAAAGATTACTCAGTCATTCCAAAGATTACTTAGTCAGTCCAAAGATTACTTAGTCATTCCAAAGATTACCCAGAAGTCTAGTGTGTTCGTGAGAGGAAACGAGTTTTAAGTGAGTCTTTGAGTGAGTCAGAGTCAGAGTTTCAGTCTTGGTAGTGCTTGAGCATCATTGATAGGTTCAAATCTTTGGGTGTGACTTCATGGTAATATCTTATTCCTGCATTCTGCACAAGGCTAATGATATCTTTTATAGTCCAACTATGAAGAAGAAGAAGTTATTTTGGTTCTGCCCTAACTTAATTTTACTGCTGATTAAAATTGGGAGTCTGGATTTCTATAATGAGAGTCGGAGTTTATTGTGTGGAAATCTGTTTCCAAGAGGTAAGGCCAGAGGTGACCCTCGGAGACGGACCCTCGGAGACGGACCACGCGGCCGGAACTGGGAACCCTCCTGCATCCAAAACGTCTGCCAGTTGGTTTTTTGGATTTTGGAAAAAAGAACTTGGCGGTCCGGAATTCCCAGATCTCAATGAAATGAATTTTCAAGAACAAAGCCCAAAATCCTGTGCTTTGCATAGAGGCCTTTTTTGCCCTGGGGTCGCCTGGTGCACGGGTGCGCGCGCAGATACCCAGGGCCCTTCCGAGAATTCCATTCCACTCTTCCACTCTTTCTTCCACTCTTTCTTCATTCCGGGGTTCTTTATTCCGGGGCTCTTTACTCCGGGGTTCTTTATCCGGGGGTTCTCCGATGCCACTTGAAAATTTGATAACCTGGTGATTTCCTTCCGAAAATCCAGCTATTCTAGTCATTCAGTCTAGTCAATCCTTTATATAAGGACACTAGGAGGGGAAGAGCTGGATCTGAAGGCTCATGTCGGAGAATATGAAAATATAGCTTGACGGAAAAGAAGGGAGTATCTTAGGGTGTACTGGTCTATTTTGGGGTGTACTGGTCTATCGTAGGGTGTACTGGTCTATCTTAGGGTGTACTGGTGGCGAGTGAAGCGATGGCCCAGGAACTAGCTGAAAATAAATAAAAAGAGAGTAGAGATTAAACCAGAGGATGGAAACTTAGGGGTGGAGGGGTGTACCTGGAAAGTGCGGTTATATGCAGTACCCACGTGTAGTTGCAGATAAAGAGAGAACAGAGAAGAAAGAGAAGCATTGCTATAAATAGAGAAAGTAGAGAAAAGGAAATAAATAGAGAAAATAGCGAAAATAAAGTAAATAAAGAAATAGCTGGGATGGGAATGGACAAACGCCCGAAACGGTAAATGACATGCATGTAAAGATGCTTTTCAAGAGCCCTCTCCATGCACGATGACGCAGGTAACGAACGATTGATGGAGATAATCAAGGAGTTGTTCAATGGAGAAATTCAATGATTTAATAAGGAGATAATCAATGGGTGTGGATGGAGATAATGGATGGAGAACGCAGAGAGTATGTGCAGGAATAAGTGATGGGGGATGAGGGATGATGTGATTGGTCCGAAATGGGGTCTAGTATACAGTACCCCGACCATTACAATATACAGGAATCCGGAGTAGTAAATGTTTTTCATTTTTTTAAAAAAAACAGTGTTTTTTTTGGGTTCTGAGCAGTATGTTTATGGGGTGCCTGGAGCTTACATTGGCACTTTTGTTACGGTGCGCATGCTCACTATTTTGACTTTGGACAGACATACATTCCCGATTTGGCGATTGTGTTCCGTTTTCGGCGATTGTTCCCGATCCGGCAATAAACTTCTGTATTCGGCAAGAATGGTCCGTTTTCGGCGATTGTATTCCGCTTTCGGCAAGTTGTCCTTTTCAGGTGATTGTCCGTTTTTGGTGATTGCCCGTTTTTGGTGGTTGTCCGTTTCCGGCAATCAGTCAGGTGATTGTCTGATTCGGCGACCCAGGTCGTGCATCCTGGATCTAGTCCTGACGGATTGGGAAGTGGTGGCCCCAGTTTGTTTCAGAATAAACTACAATAACACCATACATGCAGGACGCAGACGTGACTGGTGCAGAAAGCAGTAAGTTGAATCAAGATAACACAATGGAGAAATGGAGAAATGGAGAAACAATGAAACAATGAAACAATTGATGGTGAAACAGAGATGAAACAGAGGTGAAACATGGAAAACAGCCGTGCGGGCCTGCATGCAGCGCGTGGATCACCACATGCCATGCTTCTTTTCTGAAACAACACCTTCCAATTGTGCTGCCCTGAACAATGAGTCCAGCTCACACCACAATCTTTTTACAATGTGCAAGGCCCACCGTTTAAGTTCACCGTGCATAATCTGAAACAACCTGAAACGTGCTGAAACAGCGTGACAATCCGGAAACTGAACAATGCCCTTTCCCTGAATCAAAACACTTCCTGAAAGAACCCAGAATCACATGTTTCCATTTTACAGAGATTCTACTTTTAATTACTACTTTTAAACACTCCTGCATATTACAATCCAAAACTTATCTGCCGGATCTTCAATGTGGAGACCAATTGAATCCAAAGAATTGAGTGAATCCAAAGAATTGATTGAATCCAAAGAATTGATTGAATCCAAAGAATTGATTGATCCAAAGAATTGATTGAACTGGGGATACCTGCACATAAAAACCATTATCCTGCACACAGTCGGGCATGGCTTGACGGGCCAAGCATGACAATAAACAATGTCTTGCCTGCCAAACAATCCTATGGCCCGTCATGTCCTTCCCTCCATAACAACTCCGGCCTGCCATGCGCTTATATGTCCGGTCTGCAACGCCGGCGATTGCTATGAAAATGAATAAGAAATTCACTCCGTCCGTGTTTACTTCCGAGGTTTCACATGGCCTCAGAATAGCCTTGAGTACATACAATGGCCCATTGCTCTTTAGAACGGTGGCCCCTTGTTAGCACCATGCCCGCGTCCCAACGCGTCTATGCCAGTTTCCCGTTGCTTCCGTTGTTTTCGACTTTTCTCTGCTTCCCTCGTTTCGACTTTTCTCTGCTTCCCTCGTTTCAACTTTTCTCTGTTGCTTCCCTGCCATTGCTTCTTTTGTTTTTCTGCTGTCTTGCTTTTTTGCTGTCTTGCTTTTTTGCTGTCTTGCTTTTTTGCTGTCTTGCTTTTTTGCTGTCTTGCTTTTTTGCTGTCTTGCTTTTTTACCCTCTTTTTCACCCTCTTTTCCTTATCTTTGGCCAGACGGGTTGCTCGCCAAGAGGGGGCAGGCGCGTTGGGGTTCGCCTAAACTTGCTCCTCGCTTAGGTGGCTTTCTGCATGGGGGCGCTTTAGGGCTCGAGGGGCCCTCGCTTAAAGTGGTGTTTAAGACCCGCTAGGCGAGGGCCACCCCCATCCCCACCGCAATGATGGCCGCTGCACGGGCGGTTATACTGGTCAAGAGCCCGCAGGCCAGTGAGGAGAGGAATGTAAAGCCACGCCGCGTTGGGTCGCGTGCGTTGGGTCGCGTGCGTTGGGTCGCGCGCCTTGGGGCCCGCGCGCTTTGCCTCGCCCACCTTATCGAGGACCCGCAGCGGTGTATGCACCACCAAACGTCCCACCATACGTCCCACCATACGTCCCACCATACGTCCCACCGCCATTCCAAATGCTGGTCCAAATGCTGGTCCAAAGACTCATTCTCGGTTTCCATTTTCCCCCGGAAAAACCCGTATTAGTCTGGATTCTTGAAAAGAGGAAGAATTCACACTTAACCATTTTGTCGGTAAATGTCCCCTCTTTTCTCCATCGTATTTCAACATGGTGATGTGGCCGTTTCTGGTTGCTCACCGTATCTGTTCGCTGACCGTATCTGTTCACTCCCACTGTTCACTCCCACCGGTCGCTGACCGTATTTGTTTGCTCCCACGGTTTGGTGGCAGATTTGGGTTCGATTCCCGGGGTCGGAGAAACCGGTTTGCCCCAATTGCGTTATCGCCCGTGACGGCCATTGTCTCCAGAACCGGTCTCCTTGAGTGCCAACGCTAGCTGCGCAAAGCCCTCGGCGGTTCTTCGCTCCGCGCGTAAATGCTCTCATTGTGGTGAAGAGTCCGTGTAAAGGCATACCGCAAATATTGGCAATGCAAAGTGGGTGACTGCTGCGCATCGCCAGACCAGGGGTCGCCCTGCACAAATGCGGTTTCAGGCAGCAGCCGACACCGCCGCACTTCATGCACGTCTCGGTTATCAGTAATGTTCGACTGCATGGTTGCAAGGAGGGCCGGCGTGCCAAGAAAAGTCCCCAATTCAGCGGGGTACTGCCCGGAAAATAAAATGGCCGCTGCTCTCCCACAGCACCTGTTGCTTTGTTTGCCCCGGGCTTTTGTTTGAACCGATGCCCCCCCCAGATGCAGGTACGTCATGCGCGCTAAGGATCTGCATGTATGTCATAAATAAATCTGAAAACCCTGCACCACATACCCACATCCCGGGCGGATTTTTGAACTGGACCTTTTGCGGGAATTTAAAACTTGTAGCAACTCCTCTATTATCTTGCTCAGTTTTTTTTTTAATTTCCCTTTCTTCATTTTCTGCGTTTCAAACACGTAGTGTTTATTTCACCATCCCGACCAATTGACCATACAATTTCACTGGCAATTAAAGACTGGACAAATTGGACAAACTGGACAAACTGGATAGAAATTGGACAAACTGGACAAACTGGATAGAAATTGGACAAACTGGACAAACTGGATAGAAATTGGACAGCAATTGGACAAACTGGATAGAAATTGGACAGCAATTGGACAAACTGGATAGAAATTGGACAGCAATTGGACAGCAATTGGACAAATTGGACAAATTGGACAAATTGGACAAATTGGATAGAAATTGAACACTGAACAACCTGAACAAAATTCCAATTCATAGAATCCCATTTCACCGACTGAATTCCACAGACATTTCATAAGTTGGCGTGAAGATTATAAATAAATCATCACTGTCATCAAAATGTCGGCGTTCATCATGTTGCAGAATGCACCGCAGATAAAGACACAGCCCAAATCAAGAAGACGAAGCCATAGCTCCAAAAACTCTGCTGCTTCCACCAGCGACAGCAAAGGCTCTCGGTTTGGATCCAAACACTCCTCTGCACAGCCAGACCAGAGACAGAGCACGCAGAACCATAATTCCCGGCACAACTCCGAAGCCGACCTCGCAGCGCCCGGGCCATTTGTCCGAGGAGGCAGTGTCAGTGGCCACACCTTGTCCACCATCCCCATCAATTTCTCCAGCAGAAGTTCGCCGAGCCATAGTGGAGTGTCGCCGAGCCATAATGGAATGTCGCCGAGCCATAATGGAATGTCGCCGAGCCATAGCGGAATGTCGCCAAGCCATTTAGCCAACTCGCCCAGCCACTATGGAAGCTCATTGGGCCCCAATTTTGGAACTTCCTTGGGCAATTCCGGAAGCTCGCTAGGCCCAAACTCCAGCGCCTCTTTCGCCAACTATGGCACGTCCAGCAGCTCATTGGCCCCCAGCAGCTCATTGGCCCCCAGCAGCAGGGACAACCCATCAAACGCAACGGGTGGGTCGATATTATGGCCTCATGCATACATCGACGAGCATGCAAACGAGCGGAGAACAATTGAGGCTGGGGCGGACTCGGAGAAATCGCCAAGCTCGTATGTGGGCTCGGGCGCGCGTTCGTGGGCCCAAACGAGCGCTCGGTCCACCAACATCGGCTCCACCAAGGAAGCCGCCAACTTCTCCAACCACTGCAGCAAAATCACCGCCCACAGAAAAGTGTACAATGCAAACACGCTGCTGTACATGGAGTACCAGGACACGCTCGATCTTTTTGAGCGCAAGTTGTATCAGTTCCATCAAAAGTCGTTGATCGTGCAGGAAGCGCTCAGTGCGCCGTTGGTGTACACTTTAGCCAACGAACACCTTTATTCGCGCACGCTTAACAATGGCGTGCGTTTGCAGGAACGCCTTCTCCTGAAGAAATGCCTCCAAACGTTGCGGTATAATTATTTCGTCAATTTTCAACCCAATGCGCATTATGTCGAGTACGCCTTGGAGTCCAAGCGGTTCCCGTTCATGAACCATGTGCCGCACGAACGCACCTTTGATGATCTTGTGGCTGAATATAAGCAGAAGAACAAGTCCAAAAAGACTTCCAATCCTCCGCCGGAACCCCATGGGTCCAGGGTGTGGGTTGAAAAGGGGCTTTCCCACATGAACTCCATTCTGGAGTCCGAGAACCCTTCGCAGGCCCAATCCGCAGTCAGATCCCATATCCTGCGCACGGGCTTCTGGTGGGACGTGTACCAGGACATTCGTCAGGACGTGGAGAGGAAGCACTTTCTCGATTACCTCCCGTCGGACGATGTCACCCGAACTTTTTTCGTGCAGTTGTTGGATTTTTTCCTCCAACGCTTTCGCATCATCAGTTGCGAAATCTCCGATGCGGACCGGGACATTCTTTCACTCGACGAGTTGCACGAGCTCAACAAAAACTGTTTCTGCTACCTTGACGCGGCTGACCATACCCAAATCTCCCATTTCCAGCTGTTTTTGGACGACCACTTTTTTCTGCAGGCCAGGGCCTTTGTTGCTTATGTCACCCCTGAACTTATGCGCGACGTGTTGCTGGTGGTGACTTCCTGCTTGTGTGATAATCTTCGCTTGCAGTGCTTTGGAAAGTCGGATTCCGATGAAGTGTATCACTTGCTTGAGGAATTCATCATGGTGTGTGTGGATATTGTCTTTGCCGAATGGAACAGCTCCATAGTCCCCCACTCGACGAAACATGGCTCCGCAAGCTCCATCTTTGATTCTCCCATTGTGAATAAGGATAGTCCGCCCACGTGCTCGTCGCTGCCATCATTGAGTCCGAATCACGATAACCCCAAGAACAATCAGAAGAAGAAGGGCTTTTTCCACAGACTTAAAAAGTCCATGAAGAAATAGAATCCCGAGTATGCCGTGAACGGAACACTTGAATGATCAGGCTTGACCCCAAGCTTGAACCCCTAATTTGAATGAGTTAGTTTGAAGCGCTCAGCTTTCTTGACTGTGAATGACCAATTACCCCCTTAATTATTAATATGCACGTTCTGGTCCCTCATGAATGATCAACGCTTCAACCCCATTCCACAGCCCTGCTAATATTTTAATGGAATAAAAGAGCCGGCTCAACATGAATGAATAGGTAATGGAGAAACGACTCTTTGCTTGACTTGTATCCGAATCTTTGTATACCAATCTTTGTTGACAGATTTTGTAGACCAAATTCCCGAAAAAGCACTGCATCGCGAACAATAGCCCAAGAACAATGAACAGGTTTACCCAACCAGCAATAAAGTAGCCGGACCCTGCATCAGAGTACGAACAATTGCAGTTGTGGCTGGCCCCAAGATAATCAATTGTGCATTGGAACTGGGAGCCCTATATGGAGGATTGATTTAGCAAAGCCTGCATCAAAGGGGAATCGGTATCATAAGAGTTAAGTGAAGCACTAAAAATGTCCTCATAAAATTTCATCCTTCACAGATAACTCATGGAAAATGTTCATCTCTTCACAGATAACTCATGGAAAATGTTCATCTCTTCACAGATAACTCATGGAAAATGTTCATCTCTTCACAGATAACTCATGGAAAATGTTCATCTCTTCACAGATAACTCATGGAAAATGTTCATCTCTTCACAGATAACTCATGGAAAATGTTCATCTCTTCACAGATAACTCATGGAAAATGTTCATCTCTTCACAGATCACCTCATGGAAAATGTTCATTTGTACCTTTTCGGAGTTGTCAGACTGAGTAGCTCTTTTTAGTAGGGACTTTCTTGTTTGGGTTACAGGCCCTTTACCTTTTTGACACGCCTGAGAGACATTAAGAAGACCCTATTAGTTGGACACAATGAGCAGTTTAGCTAGTGATGGCATGGGACCCCAAAGAGCTAGTAGATTCAGATCAGGGGCAGACACCGGTTAAGACACCGACCATAGTCAAGTCGAACTCAAGCTCAAGAATTCGGCTCTCAGTGTCTGAGACTCACAGACTTCGACTTAGAGCCAGATCCAGGCTCATAGACTAGACTCAGAGTAGACTCAGAGTAGACTCAGACTAGACTCAGACTAGACTCAGACTAGACTCAGAGTAGACTCAGACCAGACTCAGACTAGACTCAGACTAGACTCATGGCCTAATTGAGGACGGGGGCTGGGACCGGAACCAGAGCCAATAATAATCAAATAACACCACAGTGAGTCTTTAGCCACAAAAACCAACTGGCTTATATTTTGAGTGGCAAATTTGTTCGCATTTTCGCAGGGGAGGGCTTATCTTATATATTTATCTTGGAAGCAGAATTGCAGCCAACGCCCGCGCATGACGCCCCGCGATAGCGGGCTCTGAAGCCCCACCCAAGTTTACAGCCAGAGAATTATAAAAGCAGCAGCGCCCCCTCCCTAAATTTTTTTTTAACTACTCTTTTTCTTTCCATTTCTTCGACGACACCGGACCTTAGCATTCCTTTTTCTTTACTGCTCTTTCTCTACTTCCCCTTCTCTACTAAGAACTACTCCCTTTTCTTTCTTCATCGTCTCGTTATTCTTTGGTTCCTTAAAAAGAAGGTGCTCATGGAAACGGGAACAAAGTGAAACAATGAAATCGGGTGAATTTCTTTTTTTAGGGATTGTGCAAGAGTTTATTGCTAGTGTGGGAGAGCCAATCAGAAGCAAATGGCGGTTTCGCATTGGTTTCGTGTCTATTGGAGAGTGCACGTGACCATGTTAAGACGAGCAACGCAAGGAAGTGAAACCGATGCTATAGGTGAACAAAATGTGGAAAAAGAGAGCGAGGACAGAGTGAATTTTTCTCGTTTTGTTTTTCTTTTCCTTTCGAAAGCAAGCTTTGAAAAAAGGGACCGCATTTGGGTTGGTCTAAGAATAACTTTCCAAGAAATTTTAGGATCGTTAGTATGTTGCCTTCCGGAAAAATCAGGTGTGGCCTGTATACGCACCGCATCTCGCACCATGCTATTTATAGCTTAGCCTTTTGCGAACATTGCATCCCGTGATATAAAAGAAGGGTTTCAGCACATGAAACATCCCGTTACAAACAGATTTCTCGTCACAAAAAAAGTGAGTCCAGCATCCACTCACAGAAAATTGCATCATAATCCAGTGAACAATCCAGTTCCATAAACCAAAACCAAAACCAAAACCAAAACCAAAACCAAAACCAAAACCAAACCCCATAATCAAATCTATTGAATCTCCAGCATGCTTCCTGAAGCCTCAACAGACTCATTCCTCATGAGTGAACATGCATACTACGCCTCATCAGCCTCTCAAAACAACCAGTTTCTGCAAATGTGGGCGATGGCCTTGGTGGGGATCGCCGCCGTTGGGATCGTGTCCAAAGCAGGCATGATGTTGCATTCCCGGTGGAAGACCAGGCCAATGGCCGTTTCCGAATATGACGTCTGATTCAAGATACTCTTTCAGTCACTAGTCAAGATTCTCATCCAGTCAAGATTTCCTTCCAGTCAAGATTCTCATCCAGTCAAGATTTCCTTCCAGTCAAGATTTCCTTCCAGTCAAGATTCTCATCCAGTCAAGATTCTCATCCAGTCAAGATTTCCTTCCAGTCAAGATTTCCTTCCAGTCAAGATTCTCATCCAGTCAAGATTTCCTTCCAATCACCCACTAGTCAAGAGGAACTGGAACCGTCAATCTTCGTATTGACTTTCGCATCGTTATACCAACCTAGATTGGGTAACAATAGGGTACATATTGGCACCATTTGCATAGAGCCCTAGCTCACTGGTGGTCCCTGCTATTTATGGTCGCAGGCGTCCGCCATTAGTCATCCACTGTTACCTGTTTAATTAATTTTTAATCTTAGTGTATTGAATGTAGACCAAAGTTGTAATGTGATATTCACTATGAAACATGTGGCAACTACTTTAGCCTTTTTGTGTCACCAGTGCATGCAGGAACGCATGCAGGAACGCATGGCTCGACGTATATATAAAGACCCTCTGCCCCCCTCTCACTTTTCCCCCCAAATTTTCTAACTGCCATCTATTACTGTGCCACTTTTTCTAATTGCCATCTATTCCTGTGCCACTTTGCCTCAGAGTACCTCAGAACATAAATTGAATGTATTCAAATAAGTTATGGGATTTATTGAGGAACAGTGTGATGGGATTGGTATATGGATAATGGATGGGTTTTGAGCTAGAAGGACTAGGAACAAAGAAAATCCGGGATATCTTTGGCTCCAGTGATAAAGTGGAAATTGGGGTGGCTGGACACTCCTTACTGACTTTCATTTGGGTGACCTAGGAATGGAAACTGACCAAGTACTCGTGAGTGGCTTTGGCTTTGCCTCTCTTGACATTATCGATTAGCTTGTGTCCATTTTAAAAGTAACCATAACCCAATATTCTATTCTTCTAATCTGGCAATATGCAGTATATCATCTAGTATTCAGTAGATCCAGTAAAGAGTAGCATCTACTACTAGTAAATCATGAAAAATTCATAAGGGGCATCGACTGGGGAAGAAGAGATGCTAGATTCTTGGTCGGAATTGGGTACTTCCGGCCCTTCATATCACGTGACCAATCTTTCCACTCGTATACCGGCTGCCACACACGAGATCCAAGCTTCTAATTAAAAAAACGTACTGACGAAATTCAGGAGAATCCAGTACATGTTGAATTTGCTGAAAATGGTTTTTGGTGGACAGGACCGAAGACCCTGGATCAAGAGGTCGGAACTGTACATAAGTCCCGGCACTGTATATAAGCCCCGGAAATCGCGAGTTCCGAGGGGTGGTCCTCAGGTCACGTGCAACAGTTACCCACTCCATTTATAATAAACGATTCCTGGTTCAATCTAAAATCTATTTCTAAATAAAAAAGTTATACACCTAAACGAATGAATGAAATGAGAAACCACCTTTTTTTTTTAGTGATTGGCAGCGGGCGGAGGATTATGCCGTGCCAAACCACAACTCTATTTTGTGGCCCGTCCCGCCAACTCCAAGTCCCAGATATTCCAATCGTACCAGATCAACGGCGGGAAAATGGTACAGATGTGCCAGATGGCATGGGCATCGAGGAGGCCGAGCCAGGGCTCGAAATCGTGGACCTCAAAGTAGATTGCACACAAGAGATAGGCGTTCAACAAAATGGGAATAAACGGCACCACTCTCGGCGACTTGACTCCCATAAACAGCATTTTGTCCACCAACCGTCGCTCGTAAGGATCAGTGTAGATCTTAACACTATTGTTAAAGACCCTGTTCATGCGCACACTGTGCAGGACCCACAATGATAGGGACAAAATACCCATCAAAATGCTAAATTTCATATTATAATCGTAATCCCAATGGCAAAGAAGACGAGTATAATGACCCAAAAGCATGAGGAGCACCAAGGCCTGGAACCGGCGTCTCCACAGCGGGGATTCGTGCATATTGAAGCAGCGCACGGCAATGGCATTAAAATTGGCCACCACAATGGACCCAGCTCCAAGGTAATCCATGGTTTCCGACACTTTAGTATCTCTGATATGGAAAATGGTACTGAAAAACCACCCCATCATCAGGAGACCCAGCAAGATGCAGTACTGGAGGGCCATGGTGGCCTTGGCGGCACTATGCAGTCTGGAGGCCCGATAATAAGCCAGCATTTTCTGGAAACTCATATAATTCACATAAAAATTCCCCACAGAAAACATCGCCAGTAAAACCTCCGTCATACCGCCCACACGCCAAAACGGCCATTTGCCATAGAACTTCACCGCCGCCTCGCCCGCCTGTTTCCGCTGGGAATGCACGATTTGCTGGCACTTATAATTGCAGTCCAGGGCACAGTCCCAGTGGAACAAAAGCTGCGCCACCGGGTTAATGGAGTTTTGGGAGTACACCTCGATCAACTCGTCGATGGAATCCACTTTCTCGGCAATGGCGCCAAAGGAAACGCCGTTGGCGTCGTCGGTGTGCACGTGAGTATCTCTAGGACAAAGCACCAGCTCACATTCAAGACAGCAGTCGGCGAATTCCGGGAGCTGGTCGCCCACGGACGCGAGGGCAGCGCTTAGTAGAAGGAAGAGGAGGAAGAGCCTGGTCATGGAGAAGGCGCCATGGGGGTGTTTGACATGGAAATGACAGCGCAGGATCTCACGTGATGCGCCCATCGTCACGTGATCCACGAGTTTGACAGATTTACCTTTAATTCCAAGCCACCGAATCATTTAAAAAAAAGAGGGTTTTGGTATTAGAAGATTTGGTTGGGTTGGGCTTTGGTTTTTGATTTTTCTAGTTGTTTCTAGTTGATTCTAGTTGTTTCTAGTTGTTTTGTCTAATTTGTCTAATTTGTCTAATTTGTCTAATTCGTCTAATTTGTCTAATTCGTCTAATTTGTCTGATCTGTCAAATCTGTCTAATTTAACTTTTGTCCTCGCCTGATTCGTCTTTTGGTTGATTGTCTAATTGTCCACTTTCTGTCCCATTTTAGTCCCATTTCTGTCCAATTTTAGTCTATTTTTAGTCTATTTTTGTCTCCATTTTCACCGTCTATTTAGTGTTTTTTTTCGCACCGTTTCAATGTCAATCTCAGTACTTTAATTTTCTTCGAACAATACAAGTCGTTTCAGAAATTTAACAAAAGTTAAATCTGAAACAATCTTTAAATTTGAGCCGTTTCAGAATTTGCCCAGTTTTGAAATCTGAAACAGATGGAAATTAGTCTGCATTTTACCAGTGTTGTTTTGGACCACTGTGACCCGTCCCGCCGTATATTACATACCGGATATATACCCAAGAAGTAATTATTTCTCTGAATAAAATTAAACGTATGATGTTAAGTTTGAACAAGGAAATAGCCACTATAGAATTAATTTTCGTCTATGCACGTCATATGAGTATATGCAGGTGTTCCAACTATATACACGATTCTAGCATATATACAGTACTACACGCATCTATATGCACTACTAAACATTTTTATATGCACCACCTAAACTTAACTGGACACTGCGCAGTCTTTAACGGTGTGAACCAAGCACGCCATAAAAATAGTCATTAAAAATAGTCAAAATTATATGAAAGAAAACTGTCTACACGGTTATTCTCGAAAAGTGGCTTTTTAAACGGACAAATCGCAGTCTGAAACACATGGACCAATTTGGGGTAATATGCAGGCAAGCTGAAAGTCTGACTCCAGTCAAAGCCTGGAGCAGCCAAATTCTGGAGCAGTCAAAGTCTAGAGCAGTCTGAATAGCTTGGATTGATGGCGGAATAAATACTCATACCCACTCTACTACCCCTATAAACTTTTTCGAAGAAAGTATATTATATGCAGTACCATACACTAAAACCACCCAAAGTCCTTACATACGGCAACTAGAACCTACACTGTACTAATACTAAGTTTAAATGGGGAAATGTTCGTATACGACGAGGTAATGGAATAACTGGATTAAAACTGCAGGAATCATAAGACAACCCCCGGGTCCTGCATATAACCCCCACTCGGTGAAGAGTAGAATAAACCATATCCACTTGAAACAAGTACTTGAAGCCCAGGCCATACTCCTTTCTACCAAAACAAGTCCGGTATATTGTTAGAGCTTAAACGGGGATTAAAAAAACAAGGTTCGTCGGTTTCGTGTCCGAATCCGGTAATAAGTCCGGGAGAAATCCCGGGAAACTTTTTTTGATTGGGCAATAATTGAGCGACATTAAAGGTTCCATAAACCTCTTGTGTGTAGAGTAGATTTGGATGTAGATGTAGATAAAGATGGTCAATACAGTCTATGTGCAGGACATGCAGCACTGCATAAAGGAACGGTAAGGTTCCAGCCACCCATTTGGCCGATATAGCTAAATTTAAGTTCAAAATAATGGCGACAGCTCTACAAAGGGGTTACCATAAGATGGACTTTTTTCACTTGCTGGTTGTCGAGATATTACCCCCAGCGGTCCTGCATATAGTGCATCTTGAGTACACTAACTATCTAAGAATCAAGTCCCACCAATCAATTGAAGCTAAGTAATTTGGCTCAATTAAAGAAGGCAATGTTCCGCTTCCACAGTCACGCTCACATAAAGTATAGAGTAATAGTTTGGAAATAATAAAGAGTAGTGCATATAAGTTGTGGGAGTGCATATATGCCGTGGAATGTATATAGACGTAGTACTATGCAGTACAGGCATGGTATGGAGCAGGCAACAGAGAGAAAGCAGACAATTCACCTTTAAAATATGAAAAAAATTGCTACTACACCAGCTTCTCGGAGACCTAAATCTGTACTGATGCAGTGGTCAAGAACATTAGCGAACGACCGTGTGCTATGTGCAGGACACAACTTTCCGGTAAGAATCTAAAACAGAATATTTAGTTTCTTTTCGTTTTGAAGGACCCTCGGAAAGGGCCCTCGGAATAAGTAAGGTCACGTGGCCCGTCCTACACCATGGTGTGGCGGCCCACACAAACAACAAAATGGATTTACCATGGAATCTGGATATGGCGAAAATCAGGGGAGTTTAGCAATGCAAAGTGTATGTGGAGGTAATTTTTGGGGCGGATGTTAAAGCAACCAGAGTCAATCGGTCGGAACTGGATATAAACCCCGGAAGTGCCCCGAACAGCCCCCGAATTGTCCCGGAACAGCCCCGAACTGCCCCCGAATTGTCCCGGAAGTGCCCCGAACAGCCCCCGAATTGTCCCGGAACAGCCCCGAACTGCCCCCGAATCGTCCCCGAACAGCCCCGAACTGCCCCCGAATCGTCCCGAACTGCCCCGGAAATGGTACCAACCAATCACGTGAGTCCTATCACGTCGTCCAATCAAACCCCTTCAAAGTCCACCATCAAACTTTATTCTATTCGTTCCTTCCCTCACTTCCCCTTTAGGAACGTCCACTCGCTCCACTAGATCAATATGTAATAACAGGTAGATTTAATGATATGGCAACTAACGATTTCTGGCATAATAAATATAAAATTAACGCTCCAGACTTCTTCAATTTACATGGTGATAAATATGATATATGTTAAGGACTAATATATGGATTTGTGCAAGTAGAGTCGATGAAGACTTCAGTATTCTTAAGTCAGTCTTATAGCGTGGTATATTTCAGTCTGCCACCGTAAATATCAGTACAGTACAAGGATAGTACCGTCAGTCTGGTCCGTCATAGTTTTGGTAGTTTTGAGGGATTGAGTGTAGCTTTAAAGTTGTGGAGATCCAAGGTCTAGTACTGAGGGGTCGTTTCTGTCCATTCTGTCTAATCTGTCTAATCTGTCTAATCTGTCTAATCTGTCTATTCTGTCTAATCTGTCTAATCTGTCTATTCTGTCTAATCTGTCTATTCTGTCTAATCTGTCTAAACTGTCTATTCTGTCTATTCTGTCGAATCTGTCGAATCTGTCGAATCTGTCTATTCTGTCTATTCTGTCCCATTACTGACCAGTCAGAACTGTCCGTGAGTAGTTCTGGCTAAATAATCAGACTTAAGTGGCAAAGTATGGTAAATAAACCAGTAAATGCTACACAATATGGAATCTCTATTTTAAGCGGATCTAGTAAAGAATTCAAACGGTTGGATATAATATAGGGTCAATTCCTTTCTTTAGCTTAGTCGTATAAGCTAACCAGGCATAGCGTCCGTTTTGTAATCGGAAGGTGCGAGGTTCGATTCCTCAATACATTAATGCCCCAATTAGTTCCATTTTATTTTATACATTTATTAACTCAGCATGTTTATAAGAGAATCAACTATAAACTATGGAAAATTTAAAGATGGTTGTGGAACAAATCTAGGCTCATTAGATGACACTATAGGGGATAGTTTGGAGAATAGAAGATCTGAAATGGTAGTATGTGGACCTAAAATGGTAGTATGTGGACCTAAAATGGTAGTATGTGGACCTGAAATGGTAGTATGTGGACCTAAAATGGTAGTATGTGGACCTAAAATGGTAGTATGTGGACCTAAAATGGTAGTATGTGGACCTAAAATGTATGGTTTGAATGAAAATAAAAATATCCAATACATCTATCCAATGCTTAAGAAAGGCTTGATAAATATAAAGGACGGATTCCACATGATGACAACAGTTGGTGGTGGTCAGGTAAATATGGTTGATATTGTTGCGCGTTTATATAAACGCGATCATAATCTGGCACGTGAGTCTCATTGGCTTCCAATAACGCTTTGAAGTAGGGAACTTCTGTAGTCATTTCTTTGCTTGTATTATTGTTTGAGTTCTCCATCGAACATCATTGACATCTCAAAGGACAAGAGTCTTCGTTACTCCGAGAGAAATCTTTTCGCCTCTGCTTTGCACTCAAGATTGCCACCAAAGTTGGATGAAAGATTGTCTGTTGACATCCCCGATGAGCAAGTTTGAAGCTGACATCTCCGATGAGTTTGAAGCTGACATCCCCGATAAGTTTGAAGCTGACATCCCCGATGAGCAAGTTTGAAGCTGACATCCCCGATAAGTTTGAAGCTGACATCCCCGATGAGCAAGTTTGAAGCTGACATCCCCGATAAGTTTGAAGCTGACATCCCCGATGAGCAAGTTTGAAGCTGACATCCCCGATAAGTTTGAAGCTGACATCCCCGATGAGCAAGTTTGAAGCTGACATCCCCGATAAGTTTGAAGCTGACATCCCCGATGAGCAAGTTTGAAGCTGACATCCCCGATAAGTTTGAAGCTGACATCCCCGATGAGCAAGTTTGAAGCTGACATCCCCGATAAGTTTGAAGCTGACATCCCCGATGAGCAAGTTTGAAGCTGACATCCCCGATAAGTTTGAAGCTGACATCCCCGATGAGCAAGTTTGAAGCTGACATCCCCGATAAGTTTGAAGCTGACATCCCCGATGAGCAAGTTTGAAGCTGACATCCCCGATAAGTTTGAAGCTGACATCCCCGATGAGCAAGTTTGAAGCTGACATCCCCGATAAGTTTGAAGCTGACATCCCCGATGAGCAAGTTTGAAGCTGACATCCCCGATAAGTTTGAAGCTGACATCCCCGATGAGCAAGTTTGAAGCTGACATCCCCGATAAGTTTGAAGCTGACATCCCCGATGAGCAAGTTTGAAGCTGACATCCCCGATAAGTTTGAAGCTGACATCCCCGATGAGCAAGTTTGAAGCTGACATCCCCGATAAGTTTGAAGCTGACATCCCCGATGAGCAAGTTTGAAGCTGACATCCCCGATAAGTTTGAAGCTGACATCCCCGATGAGCAAGTTTGAAGCTGACATCCCCGCTAAGTTTGAAGCTGACATCCCCGATGAGCAAGTTTGAAGCTGACATCCCCGATAAGTTTGAAGCTGACTTCCCCGCTAAGTAAGTAAGCTTCTTGGTAAGGCTGACAAAGAATCAGGTGACTCGCTTTTCGGTGCTATTATCGAGCCTTTGGTCAATGTTGCTTCTGACTCTAATAAAAAAGACTTTTCTATTCCTAGACTTCTTCACTTCTGAATCTTCATTTCTAGAGTTCATTTCTGATTCTTCGGTTAAACTAGGATTCCTTTATATAATCTTGGAATCTTATTCCTTATCACAAGCTGAACTGAAGGGGTTTCCCACCTTATATCCAACTGAATGGCCTAGATTTGTCGGAGCCACAGTTCAAGGAAGAGAAAGTATAATTACGCTGTTAAAAAAACTGGCGGGGATCGCCTATTTATATACCGCAGAAACAGGCGGTTTTGTGGCGACACAAATATGAAACGCGCGCGGAGTGCGAATATAAATTGCAGCCAGATCCGCTCCTCAGAACTTCCACCCTCTTTTTTCACCACCCTCTTTTCTCACCACCTTTTCACCACCCTCTTTTTTCAACACCACCCGGCAGCTTTTATTCCTCATGCGTGATTCTATCAGGGAGCTGTAATTGGTTGCTGATAACTCCTCCTCGGAGTCGCCCCTTCGTCACCGTCTCTGCGTGAGGGAATATTATCAGAGATCATTCATTGGTTACAGATACTCCACTGGTCGGCTTTATACCCAAGAGTGGTCAATACCTCCGTGATTCATCTATATCTCCGCATTCTGAACCGAGAAGTACCTTCTCCTCTTCTTGAGTTTCAGTATGCTGTACATATGAGACGTGCGAGTCTCATATGTTCCACAGTGGTAAATATCGTTGATATGGTAAATATCGTTGATAATGCAAATATTAAATCAGAGGGTATGTTTTCACAATTGATTTGCAAGTTTAATTTACCTTCTGGAGATTCTAAAAACCGAGTTTTGCAAAAAAACCCCATTTAACCCCAAACCCTTTGATTCTCAAAAATTCAACATACCAAGGATTTTCTGATTTCCCCCTTAAAAATTTTGAAGCCTAAAAAATGACCTCCCCCAATTTCTCTGAAAATAAACAAAAAAAAAATTGTTGTTTCATTTTTGACTTCCAGATGGGAATGGCAGGGCGAAGATTGTGTTTCACTGCGACTGTTTCACTGCGACTTGATGCGAACAAGACAAGAAAATGGATTTTGGGGATTTCGGGGATTTTGGGGATTTTCTTGATTTTCAAGGATTTTCTTGATTTTCAAGGATTTTCTTGATTTTCTAGGATTTTCTTGATTTCCTGAATTTTCTCGATTTCTCGATTTCTCGATTTCCTGAATTTTCTCTATTTCTCGATTGTTTTGATTGTTTTGATACCCCGAGTCAAGCTTCGTTCGAGGGAAGAATTTTTATTCTTTTTATTCTTTTTTCTTTTTTTTTCGAGATTCTCCAGCCACCCATTTTCATTGTTTTTCATTGTTTTCCATTTTCCATTCACCATTTGTTTTCTCCACCATTCATCGCTTCACCTTTTTGTTCTTTTTTTCCTATTGTTTCCCTTTTGGGTTTTTTCAGATTCAATTGTTTCCCTTTTAGGTTGTTTCAGATTCCCATTCTTTCAGTCTCCCATTCTTTGAATTCTTTCAGTTTCCCATTCTAACAAATTCCAATTCTTCTAGATTCTTCTAGATTCTTTCAGTTTTTTTCAGCTGCTTTCAGCTTCTTTCAGTCTCATTCTTTTTTCTCGTGGTGTTCTTGGCCGGTGTGGGCGCGCGGCGGTTTGCTGAGAATTGGGGAGCCATGAAGTCATTGTGAAGGCATTGTGAAGGCATTGTGTGAGGCGGGGATTGCAAAGTGCAGTTCGCAGTTCGCAGTTCGCAGTTTTCGGAACCAGCGCTTTAATATGGCCAGGTTGGGCGCGAGGCGCGAATGAAGAACCAAAAAAAACCACGGCAAGAGGCACGGGTTCGCGCACCCATTGGTACTTGTAGGAACAGGATCTTGTAACCACGGTTCGTAAGTCACGGTTTGTAACCACGGTTCGTAAGTCACGGTTTGTAACCACGGTTTGTAACCACGGTTCGTGAGCCACGGCATCTTTCGGATGCCTGTACCGTTTGCAAACCTGATGAGTCTGGACCTCAGGATTATG
Organism: Metschnikowia hamakuensis; assembly: GCA_002370815.1. NCBI lineage: Eukaryota > Fungi > Ascomycota > Pichiomycetes > Serinales > Metschnikowiaceae > Metschnikowia > Metschnikowia hamakuensis. The sequence continues at coordinate 38,297 of NKZZ01001373.1, forward strand.
TACTCTCTGGATCCTCAGCATTCTTATTCCGTCTGGAAACTCTAATCCTGGTGGAAACTCTAATCCTGGTGTCTGATTCTGGAAACTTTAATCCTGGTGTTTCATTCTGGTATCTGATTCTGTCTTTGTCCAGCCTCAGGCCATTTTTAACTCTGAAACCAACCATGCCGAAGCTTCGTGAATACCATTTGGGTCCCCTGCATAACAATAGGGCCAAGATGCTTAATCCTTAGAATGTACTGGTTGGATGCAGTCGCACCCAGTGTGCAGTACACTTGTCAACCATGTACTGTTTTTCGCACCTTTAACAAAAAAGTCCAAAGCGGGAGGCACGGGGGTTGCGCCTGCACACGCTCCGCTGGTGTGTGTGTACCACTAAGAGAGGGACATGAACTGGAATGTGTTGGAGAATGTTCAATGGGTTTATCGGGTTTTCGGGCAACCCAGCTTTATGCAGGGGACCCATGACCACACGCACTTCTTAAGGAATGAAACCAGGTTTCAGGTTTAATTGGGGTGCCATTGAATTGGGGTGCCATTGAATTGGGGTGCCATTGAATTGGGGTGCCATTGAATTGGGGAGCTTTTGGCCCGGCTTTGTTTGTTTCTGGATGGTGTTTTGGTGAGCGGGAATCCCGCTCGCAGAGTGCATACCGCCACCGTATTTCAATGCGGGAGTGCATGTGCGCGGTGAGCCGGCATGCGGCCCAGGAAAAGAAATTAGGTCATGTGCATCGCGCGCGCTCCCATTCGCTAGCGGCCTCTCCCGCAAATGCGCCTGCCTCTCACATATGCAATGCATTGAAAGATCAAGCTGCCAACCTGGTCCCAGCACCAACCCTCACTCCTCCATGACTCCTATCCTGGTTCCACTCCCAGTCCCTGCCCTAGCACCAGCACCAGCCCCGCGCCAAAGCGACACTCAAAACATCTTATTCCCAAGAGAATCCTCAATTCTTCAAATGTACCCCTTTGTTCCCGCTCGCCTTTCCAGTCTCCCCGTTCGTGCACATAGCCATAAAAAGGAACCAAGATCGCACGGGGTTGGCCCGTGACTGTTCAATTCTAGCAACAGCAACGTTCCCCCCGCCGTTAAGAAAACCCAGGCGGAATGTGGAGACCCGTGACGTCACCCTTATCAATCTGCTCGGAGAAATTGTAGTATTTCCCTAACCCCGATCCCAAGGAGGGCTGTAAATAACACCCCCCGCATTCCTTGTCCCATTCCCCAAATGAATAGTAGGAACATTTGTGATTGCTAAAATGACCAAATCGGTTCATGATTGTCATTGAATTAGCAACCTTTTTGATACCCTTGAATTTCCCCCGTCTTTGCCCCCCATTTTTCAAAAACCCTTGAAATTAGACAAAAAAGGGCTGGAAAAATGGGAAAATGGGGAAAATGGGGAAAATGGGAATAAAAGGAGGACCTAGACTGGAAGGTTCAATTGAAGACCACGTAGAAAGCTTGTCATTTTCAGCCGTATCCCTGATGTGGAAAAGGGTGTAAAAAGGAGGTTATAAGGGGCGAGGAGAATGAGGAGGGGTAGGGGGCTATTTATGCGACCCGTGATTAAGTAAGGAGGAGGAGGCGACATTCATGAGCGTTTCGGGAGCGTTTCAGAAGCGTTTCATCATCTTGATACTTGCCCAAGACAAATGCAAGAGTGCATGAATCGCGAGCCCTGATTGGCCAATCCCCAACCCCCCCTATTGCATAACTTGAAACACGACGCAAATCAGGGTGCCCAGCACATGTACGCATACTCCTCCAATACCCCCGGCTCGGTGCTCTCGGTCCACTCAAGTCCCTCGCGCCGGTGGCTTTATGCGGTTCATGCACTGCAACATTTCGAATATCAAGTTTGCATGCTTTTGAGCTCGCCTGATGCTGCACACGCTGCACCAGGTGGCAAACTTGACGCATTTAACGCGCATTCTACCGCCATACACCATCGATCGCCTGTGCCCAATGAGAACCAAACAAATAGGCAGCCAAATATATTGCCACCGACAAAACAACAGAAAAAACCATGGGAAGTGATAATAAAGACGTGTGCGTGTGTGTGGCGGGATTCTTCACGTGATCATGTCCCCCTTCATGTCAACGTCCTCCAATCATGTTTCATTAAAGCTTCCTCCCAGTTTTTCAATGGCCAACTCCCGCTGACAGGGGTAGGGAAGTGTGGTGACCAAAAGGAATTTGAGTGACATCTCAAGTGCACCGAGAGGTGTGCATTTGAATATGCACAGCCAGAAACACATGACGTTAACGCCGGATGAATCTTTTCAACGGTTTGGGGGGTTGCGGTGTTGCAATTAAAACAATTGTGTTAGGCGCAAATAAAGATGGTTCATGCATTCACCTCGAGCTGCTTCTTGTATTGTGCTCCTGTAGGCAGCTTTTGGAGTGGCAATATTAGAGACCCAAGGACTTACCGTGGGTGTGCACCGGCCTGCACACAGTAGCACTCTGTGCAGTCCGCGCGCATTGTTCTATTGCCCTTTGCCGCCCTCCTGGTCTTCCACTATGCGCGGTTCTGCATCCGGGCCAATTGTTTTTTCCTCACGGCTGTTTTTTTATTCATGCATAAAATTCCAGATTATATTTTAAGAGCCCAACCTCCGGAATTTCAATCCTCCATTATTTTTGCCTTATTCCCTTCAATTCCAAATCGTCCCCTTGTATCACTTCTTCTCCACTGTTCACTATCCAGGCCATATCCAGTGTTAATTCTTCTTGCTCACCTCACATAGCGATTGGCCTCCTTTTATATCGGACTTGCCACTTTACCCCCCAATTCCACTTTGTACACCAAACGAACCTGAAACGATGGCACAAAAGGAAATCAGCCACATGACGAACACAAACACAAACACAAACACAGCCCCAAACACAAACACAAATGCCACAAACGCAATGGTGACGAATACAAATATAAATACCCCGGGGGTGCCGCAGGTGAGGGAAAAGGAAACAGGGCCTAACCTTAAACCCAAAACCCCGACCCCTACCCCTACCCTGTCAAACTCAAGCAGGAAAAGAAAACTATGCCACATTGACAGCTCGGATCACATGGACCCCGTGGAGAAACTCTTGAGCTTGACATATTCCAATAATGACCTCCTTGTTCAATTGAATGAGAGTGAGTCGCAGAAGAATGAGGCCCGGGCCGAGGCCTCCGAGTGTGCAACGGAAGACCCAACCCTGCACCCAATCTCTTATACCTATAGCGAGATGATGTACGATAGTCTCCGCAGACACTACTCCAAGCTCCGGCGGTCGCAGATGGAAATTCATAACGATAACTCGTCGTTTCTGATTTTGACCAGACCGCACCATGGGGGCTCGGATCATGTGACGGGCGATCACGCGGGCCAGCGTCACGTGCCGCGCCCCCGCCAACCGCACATCCCTTTCTTTAAGAATGTCAACTTTAACTCCAGCCCGGCCTTGGGTTACAAGCCCGAAGATTACATTCACTATGACGACGACGAGAATGATGATCCTTTGACCACCGATAGCGAGCCTTTGCATACTGATACCGAGGAAGAACTGGGCTCCTCCATGGATCCTGCACACGCCGCCAAGCGGTCGTGCTCGGGCCAACTCCTGGCTAAGATGTCGTTTCACTACCGGCAAAACGATAACTTTAACTTTTCATTGACGGGCGAAAAGAAGGACGGGCCCAATGATGTGTTCAAGTTCCTCAATAAACGCTCTGTCATTTCAGGCAAAGCTAGCGAGATGATTGGCACGTCCAATTTTTGGGTGAGCGATTTTTTCTGCTAACCTTTCTTTGCATTTCTTTACTTCTTCTGCTGGTCACGTTGTGTTTTAATAAATGATCCAAATTCTACATCCGAACAAGAAAAATCCGTACAAGATCTATTCTTACACTAAAAATCCGTACAGCCAACGCACCCGTACACCACAACACACCCGTGCACCAATCTATATGCACACCATTCGCCATATACAGTTTCGCACCCGCCACGTACGCAACCGTATACCTAGACGTGGTAACAACCTCCTACCCACACCAGCTATCGCTGTACACCAGCATATAGCACCTCTAGTCCAAGTCCATTTGTAACTTACAGTGTCAATTCCCGTCGAAGCGCAAAAAAAAGCGCAATTTTAGCGCAAAAAGAGCGCAATTCCGCCCCCATACTCGCCATGGCGTTTCTCTACCTTTTATACGCCTATCTATTCGGTGGCGTGACCTTCATTCCGGCAGCCATAGCGGTGTTTATATACCTCCATCCGAAAAAAGCGGGCAAAACCAGTGAAATCCCGCTCAAGGCGGGCAAAATCGAGGAGGCACGTGACTCCGGCCTCAATGCGTTTAAGCAAGGCTGGATCGTGGTGACCCACGAGGAGTTAGAGTCGCAGGACGACATTTCCGGGCGGTCCGAGGCCGTCGGCGATACCCCCGAGGCGAAGTCGGCGTATTCGTCTCTTTACAAGTTGGTGACTAACAAAAAAGTGGCGGTCCGAGCCGAGAAACGGGACCCCGAGAGTGTTAGCGGCGACGCCAAGGAGCATGGGCTCAAGGAGGACACGTTTACGTTACGAGATCCTGAGGAGGCGGATTCCGGGCCCGGCGGAGAATTTGAAGACTCCCGAGGACTGGTCCGAGGTCTGGTCCGAGAAGACTCCCGAGGTGTGGTCCGAGAAAAGCCCCGAGATCAGTCCCGAGATCAGTCCAGGAACCAGCCCCGTGAACTGGCCCAAGAAACTGGAGAACAGGGCCACGAGAAAAGTCAAGGTTTTCTGGAACCTCGGGAAAGGGAAACTCGGGATAAGGAAGCTCGGGATAGGGAGGTTCGGCCGGCCGAGGTCCATGATAGTCCCATCCCCAATCCAAACACAAAGCCCGCGTCCGCCCCATCCAAGAAACACCGGTACTACGCCGTGTTGAAACATGGCAACTTGTTTCTTTATAAGAACGAGCACATGCAGGACGTCAAGCACGTGGTGGTGTTGCACAACCACATCGTCACTCTCTGGCCGCGCAACTTGTCGGACGCGTCGCTCTTCACCAAGTATTCGCTGATTGCATTGCTCAAGTCGAACTGGAGCCGGCCCCGAAGACTCTCGGAAAACCGCTCCGAATGCGGCAATGATTGGCACTCCGGCAAGGTCACTACGCAGGACGTGCTTGACCATAGCAGCGGTCTCCTGGCGCCGCCCGGGGCCATTTTCATTTATACCGACTATAACTTGGACAAGGAGGATTGGTACTTTGCACTTATTCGGGCGACCAAGACTGCACATTACGCCACGCCTGCATTAAACCCATCGGTATATGCCGAAACCCTCCATTTCCCCACGGCCAACAGCATGAAATTGATCCAGGCACTTTATAGTTCCGAGGGCCAGCTCCAAACGAAATGGCTCAATTCGATTTTGGGGCGAATTTTCCTTTCATTACAGAAAACCGACATTATGCAGGCCTACCTCACGTTAAAGATTGAAAAAAAATTGAACAAAATCAAAACCCCAGGGTTTTTGGATAAGTTCCAGATCATCCGGGTAGATGCAGGAACCTCGGCTCCCCTCATCAGTTATCCCGTGCTTAAAGAAATCAATCCCGAGGGGAATCTCTTGGTTTCGTTTGATATGCACTACTCCGGCGGGCTTTCCATGCAATTGGCCACCAAAGTCAACATCAACCTCGGATCTCGGTTCAAGACCCGAGAGGTCGACGTGTTGCTCTCCATTACCTTTGAAAATATCTCGGGGCCAATGCTTGTCCGCATGAAACCCCCGCCATCTTCAAGAATCTGGTATACGTTTGAAAGCGAGCCGCAGATCTCCATCAAAATCGAGCCGGTGATTTCGTCTCGGCTGATGTCATATGCAGTCATCACCAATACCATTGAAAAGAAGTTTAAGGATGCTATTAAGGACACGTTGGTGTTTCCGCATTGGGACGATCTTGTCTTTTATGCTTCCACCGAGGAGTTGTACCGGGGAGGAGTTTGGGATAAGTCCGTACGGGTCAAAGAAACGGATGGAGACGATTTGAAGGAAAAAGAGGGAGAAAAAGGGGAGAAAAGGGAGAAAAGGGAGAAAAGGGAGAAAAATGAGGGAGAAGTTAAGGAGAAAAGGGAGAAAAATGGGGGAGAAAGGACGGAAGCAGAAATGAAGGAAGAGGAAATGAAGGGAGGGGTGAAAGAGGGGGACGAATTGGACCGGCTGGATTTGGCGTCGGTCTTCACTGGCGGAAGCGAGGATGCTATGAGTTTTACGTCTTCTTCTTCAGCACTTGGCCCCAAGGCTCGGGTCTCGGCCACGCTTAGTGACCTTTCCAAGAGGTTACGGAAACCCAAGTCGGCGTCGACGCTCGGAGTCGATGAAATAAGCATTTTATCCGATGGCTCCGAGGTGCAGCTGGTGAATCTGGCCAATACCAGTGTGAATCTGGCCTCGGGGAATCCCGGGCTGGAGCCTGTGGTCACCGGAACAATCCGGAAAATCGGCAGTTGGTACAATAAACCGGCCAAGCCGCCTGTGCTGCCGCTGGGCACGCCGTACGTTGCGCCGGAGATGATTTCCAACCGCAGACCTCGGAAACAGTCACTGGCGACGCTTAACTCGGACTCCGAACGACCGGAGCGGGGGTCCGAACGGTTGGATCGGGCCGAACGGCTTGACCGGGCGTCCGAACGGTTGGATCGGGCCGAACGGCTTGACCGGGCGTCCGAACGGCTCGAAAAGCTCGAAAAGACAGACCGGGCTGAAAAACCTGAAAACCCCGAGAAAAATGACTTTCCTGGCTACGATTTCGGCTCCAGTTTGGCCTCTGAAGACCGCATCACCAATACAATAATCGATGTATTGCTGCCTCTGTCTCCTGCCAAAGGCCGCTGGAAACTGGGACTGGGGCCAGACCCTCCGGCGTCTTTTTAAGGTTTACACTCCATTTTTGGGAAAAAAAAAAAAAAAGAAAAAAACCATTAAATTGCCAGAAATGTCATGGGGTTTGCTTATGTGCAGGACGCTTTGGTTTTTTGCAGCCACTCATCACTTCCATGTCCCAATTTACCCTTAGTTAGCCAGTGAATTGATACGGTTTATTTTGCTAAAGAATTGTCAAGAATCTGGTCAAAAAGCTGGTTTTTAGGAGTGTTTCAGGGTTGTTTCAGAGTTGTTTCAGAGTTGTTTCAGAGTTTTTACCACTAGTTATACTAAGATGTTCGAATGTAAAGAAGATCTAACTCCTCAATCTGTACTTCATCCATTATAAGTAGTTCCATAGACAAAAGTTCATCTGTTGAAGATATGAACTTTCTGTCTCCTCTTGTCCACCTACTAGTGTCTACTTTTTGTCTAATGTGTCTACTTTTGTCTAATGTGTCTACTGTTTGTCTACATTGTCTACGTTTAGTCTACTTTGTCTAGTGTCTAGTGTCTACCCTGTCTACTGTTTGTCTAATATTTGTCCACTGTGTCTACTCTTTGTCTTTTGTCTGTACGGATTGTCTAATGTGTCTACTCTTTGTCTAGTGCCTGCGCTTTGTCTTATGTGTCTAGTGTCTAGTGTCTACTTTTGTCCACTTTTGGCCAGTGTCTGAACTATTTATCTACTGTATCTTGTGTCTGTAAAATTTGTCTGCTGTATCTACTGTGTCTAGTGTCTAGCGTCTATTGTCTTGTGTGTCTACTCTTTGTCTAGACTTTGTCTTCTGTGTCTGCACTTTGTCTATTGTGTCTAATCTTTGTCTAGTGTCTACTCTTTGTCCAGTGTCCACTGTGTCCGCCATAATTACTATATCGGGTAATTTCAATCCATTATTCCATAATTCAACTTGCACAACATTTATGCGTTAAATTCATTGTAAGCTTCTCTCCTAAAAGGTATAGATAACCCAAAACCATCAACAATCACATATCCTGCATATACACATTTCCATCTAGTTTTCAATAATCAAAACGTATACCTAATTTCGTTTCTTCTTTACTATAAACATTTTAATTTTTAAATTGCATTTTGGAATTTATACCGATTTCTCTCTGTCCGTTTCTCTTGAGTAAAACGTGGGTGTGCATATAACCAAAAAGCAATTCACCTTTTTTTTAAAAAAATTGGCATTTTTCGAGGATAAATGGAAGAAATATCGTTTCACGCACTAGAAATTCTCATCTCTAGTGGTGTTTTTCTCTTGCATATTTTGGGGCACGGTTCACCTACCGTGAAAACCCACGTTTATATGCACTCCACTGCGGTGTACGGGTTTAGATATGCACTGGTGTACGGGTTTAGATATTTCATCGGGTGCAACTGGTTTCATAGCATCTACTTCTTTGAGCTATAAGATTCTTGTCTGTATTAATAGTAAAAGTAAGCGAGCTCTCACTTAGCTTGAGTTAGAAATAATCTTCAAGTCATGTTAGATTTTGGCTAATTAGACAATTAGACAATTAGACTATTGGACAAAAAGACAATTTGACAAAAAGACAAAAAGACAATTTGACAAAAAGACAAAAAGACAATTTGACAAAAAGACAATTTGACAATTTGACAGCTAGAAAATTAGACAATTAAAATTAGACAATCAGTCATCTAGAAAACTAGGCAAATATACAATTAGACACTTACGACTGGACAATTAGACAATCTTAAAATTGCAATTGGAAGATTAAACAGATTCATTTTGAGGACTTGGAAACAAGGTCATTGGATGACTAGACAATTACAAGTAGACAATTAGACAATTACACAATTGGACAATTGGACAATTACGACTAGACAATTTCGACTACACAGCTAGACAATTTGACAATAAGACAGCTAGAGTATTAGACAGTTAGACAACTAGACATTAGAAAATAGACAGCTAGACATCGGACAACTACACAACTGGACAATTACACGATTCGACTAGACAATAGACAACTACACAACTAGACAATTAGACAAGTAAATAACTAGAGAACTAGACAACTAGACAAATACAAATAGTCAAATAGACAAATAGACAAATAGACAAATAGCCAAGTAGACAAATAGACAAATAGACAAATAGACAAATAGACAAATAGACAAATAGACAAATAGACAAATAGACAAATAGACAAGTACAATTAGACAACTAGACAACTAGACAATTCGACAATTGGACAATTGGACAAATACAGCTAAACAACTAGACAATTGGACAATTGGACAAATACAGCTAAACAACTAGACAATTAGACAATTAGACAATTAGACACGGCTCTGAATAAATACATATACATATTCCGCCCTGGCTATTCAGTTATCAGATGTATACCGGAACAACCTGAAACAAAGATGAAACAACGACTTCCCCTTAATTCATGCTGCTTCCTGCATATACCGCGACGTGCATAAATTTGCAGCCATACCAAAAACCATCCAAAAAGCCACCCAAAAAACCACCCAAAAATCAGATGATTAAATGTACGCCGCCCAGCCGCCCCACATCCGACAAAGATTCGACTCGGACCTCGCTTGCTGGATCAAAACATCAACTTGGCCATGCACATTCATCGGCAAACCGTCCTTTTCTTCGACCAAGCCTCGGATCTTATTCCGAACCCGTTTAAGGTGTTCCTGTGGTTTCTCCAGCGTCCGCCAATCCAATAACGGATCGTAAATCAAGGTTTCCAAGATATTCATAAGAGAAGCCTCGTTGGCCCGAACCAAAGCAGCAGTCACCTCGCAAGCGATCCGGAAAGGTCCCTCGATTCCACAAATTCCCATTGCATCCACCATATTTTGAGTTAAGCGGAACGGCACGATCTCGGGGGTCGGGAGAAGTTGGCCTTTTTCAAAAAGACAATCGAAATCAATATGTAGACAAGCACCAGTTTCCTTTAAAAAAAGAATATTCTCACAGTGACGGTCTCCCAAGCCCATCACGTGGCCCACAATCGACATGACCGCCGAAGTCCGGATATACGTTCTCCGAGCCACGTACCAGACTGCCGGATCGGAGAATTGGTCAATGAACCAATTGTGAAGCACCGGAGGCAATTCCGAGCAGATTTGCCGGAACAATTTGGTCATTGCTCCTTTGGAAGAAACACTAGGATTGGCCTTATAGATTTTCTGGGCCTCGTTCACCTTGGCAAACACTTTCCGTTCATCCAAAAATAGCCCCAGTTTCTTTTGCTGGAGCAGAATCACCGCCTTCATCGTCTGAACATGGGCCACGAACTCAATCACGCCCAAATCCTCGGCCAAGGGAATCACCGAGTAATTTTCAATGGCCAAGTTCCGTTTCCGAGCTTCGCCGCTGGCCTCAAGCATCCGGTTGATCATGTTGGTCAACTCAAACACCTTGGCGTCTTTCCGAGTATCGTCCCGTTTCACCATCAACAGGTACGCGTTGTTGTCGGTGCCTCGGATGGTGATTTGCTTTGGTTTCTGGAGCGACAGGAAGATCTTGACGTCATCGTCAAACCCATCAAACGTCACGGGACTTCGGGGGAACGCATGGAAGCTTTCGCCCATCCGGTGAGCTTGCAGAGCCGGGACTTTGATCTCCAAGTTTGCTTTAACCGGCACCACGAGCGCCGCGTACGGCTTGGTGGTGTTTTTCACGCCGAAATCGCCCGAAAGCGTCCACCGTTTCTTGGACTCCTTGGCCACTTTATGCCCCGCGAGCGACTCCAAGATCCCAAAGAGTTCCTGGGCGTCGGTCAATGCTGATCCAAGCAGAGGCCGCACCAACTCCAAGATCTGCTCCACCATGCGTTTCCTCCGCCCATCCTTCGATTTCACGTGCGACAAGACGTACCAAAGACTATGTTTCGGGTACGTGGTCACGAGATGCGCCAAAATGGCCACCATAGCATCTCCACTGGCCTGGTGTCGATGTGTAATCCGGGAAAGCATTTGTGTGATGGACGTGTACCACACATACGCCGGCACATGGTCCTTTTGCTTGGCGATTTCCAGCACCATGGACTCCAAACGTCGCAGGGCTTCCTTGGTCCGGTTCTGTTTCTGGGCAAAGTCCAACCACACCGAAATCAACTTCGGAAGAGCCTCGAAAATGTACTTGGTGCCGAGCTTCAATGCATGGAGATAATGCCGGATGATATGTCGCTCGTAAAGCCCCAGAGCATCGTTATGTGTGTCCATAAGCTTGCAATAGTACTTTCCCAAATCGAAAAACGGCTTTTCCCAATCCCTATCGAGCTTATAAGCTTTGGAGTACTCGTCGACGATCGTAGCTTGCGAGCTATGGCTGGACTCATCGAGCCAGAGTGCATATTGGAGCTGGTCCCGGGCCCTTGCTTTTGGTGGAGCAGTATCTTGCGAGGCCATACTCTCCGAAAGCGTCTTGATGGCCTCGGTATGTTTCCCCTGGTCCCAGAGCAAATGGGCATATTCCACATTGGCCTTTTCGTCCCTCGAAGCCATGGCGTTCATGATACACTTGGTGGCCACGTCCAAGCGCAGATCTCGGCGTGCCATCTTCAGACACGCAAGGTGGATGGAGCTGATGAGGTTGTGGCGGCCCGAGAGATTGTAACAGAGCCTGTGAACGGCCAAAAGCTTCCATTGGCTCTCGAACTCAAGGTCCGTATTGGCCATGCGGTCTTGGAGAATACTAAGCATCTCCAGCTCGGCATTTTCCGGCATCGAACTCCCCACAATGAGACTAGCATCGAACATCATATGGAGCTGAGTCATTAACCGTGAGTTTCGGGAAAACGACGACGATCTCGACAGTGCTAGCGATTGGCCGACGATAGCATACATCTCTTCAACCAACGAAGCAAATTTCCGGGGCCCTTGGCGTTGCACTTGGAGAAGCAGCTCGGCAAACCGGGCAGTGATTTGAGCCTCCACATCGTGAGGACGGCCCAAAACCCCCAGGATTTCGCTCCACTTGCCGATTTCCAAAAGGTCTCCCGATTGGACCGACGCCAGCACCCCAGCCACGGCCCAAAGCCCCGGTAATTGCGTATAATTTTGTTTCCACATGATGGAATCAAGCGACGAGAGAACTTGCTCATAAAGCGCATGGTCAGCGAAAGACTTAAGGAGTTTGGTGGTATACTCCACACGGTCATGTTCGGATCCAGTATGGCTCAACACGTGGAACGATTCCTGCGCAAGCGACCAGTTTTCGTTGAATTGGAACGTGTGGAGTTTTTCATGGAGATTGCTTGACGAGAATTTCTTAAGCACTCCGTTAAGGGCGTCGTAGTCGTCGATACTGGAGTAAACCGTCTGAAGCGTCGATGCAATGTCCAGCACTCCTTCCCGGTTATTTCCTTCATTATCGTTCTTTCCTTCGTCTTGAAGTTCAGAATCGGAGCTTTTGGACGTTACGCTGTCTTTGCTCCAAATTCCACTGCTTTCCGGGTCTTTTTCGCTGTCATTTCTTCCTTTTTCACTGTCATTTCTCCCTTTTTCACCCCCATTTTTCCCCGTTTCACTCCCATTTCTCCCTTTTTCACTCCCATTTTTCCCCTCACCCCCATTCTTCCCCTCGGTCTCTGCACGATGACACTTTTCAAGATACAAAATCGTCCGCTCAAACGAATCACATTGGGAAGACGTTTGCGCTATAAGTTCCGTGGGAATCTCCCGCAAAACACTCGTCACATACAGCCGACGCTTGGTCAACACCGCCAGATCGGCCTTGGACACGGCCGAAGCACTGAGCCGTTGAGTGGCTGCGGAAATCCACTCGTTGAAATAGTCAATCACTTCAAACACACTCTGGTAGCAGAGTTTAAGGTTTTCCATGCGCTCCGTAGTGCCGTGGTCGAGGATTTGGGTCTGGAGAATCGCCAAAAACTCCAGGAGAATGTCATTTCGGGCTTGTTCGTCTCCATTGACTATATGGCTTAAAGCCACGTACTTCAAAAGGTACAGGGAAATCGACACCTCTTCATCTCGGATCAACATGGAACACGTTTGGAAGATATGGGTTTTGGTGGTCTTGCCCTTTTGCGATTTCTGCGATGGTAAAGAGCTGGATGGGTTGATGGGCCGTCGAAATAAGTTGGTGGTGATCTCCACAAGCCACTTTTCGTGGCGCATGCCCATTTCAAAATGGGGATACTTCAACGGCTCGTAGCGAGGCGTCTGGGCGAAGTACCGGGAACTCAAGAGCGGCGTCAACGTTGATTTGTCGATTTCGGAAAACTCGTCCCATACTTCGGTCCGGATTCCCTGAGTTCCGGGCTCCAACACCGAGTTATCGAGCCCAAGAATCAGGAGGAAACTCTGCATGGAATAAACGGAAAAGAGCTGCCGGATCGGGTCGTTGGATGCCCAGAAGTTCTTGATCACTTTGGTCCGAATAAAGTCCACGAGAAACCGGGCGTTTTCCCGGTAATCCTGGAAATCGTTTAGGAGCATGGTATGCAGTTTGACACTCTTAAATGTGAATTTGTTGGCATCCAAGGACCCGAGACTGGCCAAAACCTTGGCGCTTTTCGTCGAAATCGAAGGGTCTTTGCTCCGGAACTGCACAGAAATGTCCAAAACACTTCGGACCAAGTCCAGGATCTGCCCCACGCTCGTCTGGTCCCGGAGAGTATCGCTTTGCCACGATTTCTGTTGAGCATTGGCCGAATTGATAAGATCATCGAGAGCCTGGTGAATAACAATGCGGTTCCCCGTCTGTAATCGCCGTGTCAACTCGGGAAAAAACGAAAGGTTGGTCTTGAGCTTCAGCAAAAGCGACACCAGCGCATCCGGCACGTAGTACCGGTCCAAGTCCTTGATGTAAGGGTACGAGTAGTAGTAAGGCCCGTACTTGATGTACTCCAGCTTGATCACCAGGAACAACTTGCGGAGGATATTGGCTGCGATGAGCTTGGACCGGTGCAGAAACCCTTCGAATTTCTGGAACATCAACGAAATGGTGATGTCAAACAACGACACAAGACTGGCCAGGTCGAGCCGTTGCACCAATACATTCCAGCAACTCAAGGCATGCGTTTCCAAGGCAGGGGAGTCCATTGCTGCTTGGAGACACGTGGAGATCTGGCCCAACGCCCAGGAGGCCGCAGTGGTGTTTTTGGAAATGAGAAACTGGATGGCCTTGATGGAACTGACCTTCTCGAGGTACGGCCGGATGCCCTTGATCTGGTGCACGTTTTCACTGAACCGTTGTGCTAGTTCCAACACGTGTTCCTGGAGAATATCATGGATATAATCGAACTGGTCCTCTGGTGGAGGCTCCCGGAGCTCGTTTTCCGGCCGTTTCATCCAGTTGATTTTGCCAACGTATACCATGGCCTTAAAGATCTTGGCCTGGTTCTGAAGCTGTCCTTCGTCGTCCATTTGCATCTGGAGCAAAATAAACCAGAGCACTTCCCCGACGTTCGGCACTAAGTCCGCCATGCTCACCTTCTTGTAATGAGGACTGGCGTTGCTCAACACATTGACAATGTACTTGGCATCGATCTGCTCGTCTTTGCAGAGGTAAAGAGCCATGATCCGAGGTAAGGTTTTGGTGATCAACTTCAATTTCGGCATGTTGCAAGCTTCGGCGATTTCCTGGATAAAGTCCCGCTTGTAGTACTCGAGGAACCGAGGCGTAGTATAGTCTCGGGTATTGCTGAGGAAGAACTTCTTGGTAATACCCAAAAGCTCCGTTAACCGAGTGAACATCCGGCCGTTTTTGACGATTCTTTCGGCGATGCTCGGCAAATAGGGCAGGAGCATCTTATACGGCGTCACCAGCTTGGCCAGAGCCACGTAAAGTAGCACGTTATAGGCAAGATTGACGTGCTGCTCGTTTGTTTCGCCCAAACTATCAATTAACTTGATAAACACCACACAGAGCCATTCTCCGTCGCAAACAATGGCAAGTTCCGCAAGTGCTAGCAACGTGGACTCGGCCAAGTGGATCTCCGACGTGCTATAGTTGATGCTGGTCACCGTTTGGAAGATATGCTTGAAGAGCTCCTCCAGAACCAGATCGTTTTGCCGGATAAGGAAGAGGGGGAGCGTTCGGGCCGCAAGAATCCGCACGTCCCGGTTGCTATGGTTCTGCAAACAGTGCAAAACAAACTGGAAACTGCCATTGGTGGACCCCGAATCTTTTTCCGGGAGCCGGAACGTGGCCAAGAGATTGTAGAGCGCAAGCAAGAAGTTTGAGGCAAGAAGCGGGTTTTCCTGGATGCTGGCCCGGTGTTTTCCGAGGAGTAGAGAGCCAAAAATCGCCGAGTAAAGCACATTGCCTTCACTTGAGCTGGTCACGTGTTTCCGTAGCGCCGAAATGTTCTTATAAATGTTTTTGGAGCTGACGGCAGCACAAACCGTGCATTGGTGGGCTTTCCAGTCGTAATCCTCGGCAATTATGCATGGAACATGGCGTAACACCGAGAGAAACGTATGGCACACGGCTTTATTGGCCAAGAACCCGGGCTCTAAACTCCGGACGTAGTCGAGCCAAGTTTTCATGTCTGGAGCCAAGTTGTGCGTCGAAAGATACGCCTGGAACAGCCTGGGAGTATCGATACAGAAGCGGAGTTCCGAGATATACCCGCCTTGGGCACCGGCCATGATCTGCACCGATAATTCGTTCAACTCCACATCCAGAAACCCTTTTGGGCCTTTTGGCGCCGAACTTGGATGTTTTCGGCTTAAAATCTGCACCACACTGGCCACATCGGCCGGAAGAGCGGCGTTATCAAATTCGCTGGTCAGAAACGAATTATGGAAGTTCTCCATAAGATCCTTCTCTTGGCAAAAGAGATAAAGCCGCATAACACACCGGCACGCCGACCTCGTAAACTGAAACAGGCTGTTTTCGCCCGTTTCAAGCGCCAACGCCGAGAAATGCCCGTGGATAAGCTTCAAGATGAACTGCACGGCCGTCCAGCGGATATTGGCGTCCAAGTAAACGTTGCTGGCCAAGTTTAACATCACCACCGACCTGCACGTATCGACGATGGCCACCAACGTATCGTTTTGCAGCGATTGGGCCGCCGAAAGCACGAAAAAGAGCCGCTTGGCCACCATATCGAGCTGCACACGGCCCTGGGCCGTTCGGAGCCGGAGTTTGCCGGAGATATCGTAGTCATTGACCACGGTGAACAAATGGCAGGTGTACGAAAGCAACAGGGGCAAATCCGGGGCGATTTCCAGCGGGATTTCAACGCCAGACCCACTGTCAGGGGCGGTCACGTGCGCCACCAAGCTCTGGGAGCCTTGCGTCACGGTATCGAGGAGAATCTGTCGGAGAACCGTCTTGTGCTTATATCCGAGCATATTGATGGCCACAACATTAATAAGCTCCAATAAAAACATCTTAATGGTATTCGTAAGCGCCAAGTTCATGGGGAACTGCGCTAGCCAGTGGAGGGCAAAATGTAGCAGCCATTGGTAGAAAAAAGGGGGCTGTAGGGCGCCCCGAAGGCGGAAAAACGGCGATTTTTCACCGAAAACAACCTCTAGCTCGGCTCCATCCACTGGAGTATTCAAAAGGTGCTTTTTCCGGCTCAAAACGGCTTCGATGGTGGCGAAAAGCTTGGGGACGAAGGCTAGGGCCTCCGCATCGGGGGAAGACGCTAGGATCTGGAGCCGTTCATGGGCAAACGCAAAAAGATAGAGGGACAATTTCTTAAAATCCGTGGTATCATCCTGAGCTATGTTTCGGTTAACATCTTGGAGAAACTGCTCGAGCTCAGGCGCTGAAAGCATGGTTTTAGACGTGTTTGACGTGAGTGAGATGGAGTGGGCGCCTGCATATACGCGCATGAATATACAATTATACGAGGCGTTATATGCAGGCCAAAGCCTTTCTTGAAACACTCTTGAAACCCTCTTGAAACACACTGATACCCTACTAATCTCCCATCCATGGACCGTCCATGGACCATCCATGGGGTTTGAAAGTTATGGTGACAACAAGTATTTCTATATTAGTTGTTTACTACAGAGACTCCGTCGTGTCGACCGTTCTCTCCACACCATCGAATATCCACATCAGAAAAAATTCATCAGAAAAACTCCATCGGATGATCCGTCAAATTCAATCCATGGATCTGCCCCCATTCTTCGAAACTCTTTGAATAAAGAGTTTGTCGGGGAATCGAAACTCATTCGATGTTTGGTGATATACCTGCATAAAATTGCGGATCCTGCACAGAGACCTGGAACCACCCAAAATCAAAGCATCACCACCAGGTTTGAATATTCAGTCAGTAGCGGCCTTCACCAGCACAAATAGCGCCAGAGAATGGACTGGTCCTGAACCGGTTTTGAAATGAGGGCTAATTCATTCCATCCGGGGACTCGAGCAGTCATTCCTAGCCTGACCACCTCAACGACCACCTGATATTCTGAGATTTTGATTCTGACTTCACGTGACGTGCTTTGTTGACTAGCCGATAGACGACTTGACCAACAGTTTGGCCAATGGACCATTCAGCACAATCAGAAACAGCCACATGCTCAAGTTTCTTGATCTTCACATGTCTCCAGCCATCAAAAAGACTAGCTGATGACGTGGCATCTTCGACGGACCATCAGATACCATCGACACGGATGATCGTGCCTAACCATTGACCAACTTACCTGACCAAATGAGGCATAATCTGAACCACCATCTGGCCAATGACAGGCATTACCTGACCCACCATGATACTTCGTGAGAAGTACCTTAAACGTTCATGAGATCCTTTGATCCCGTGATCCAAATCTTCATCCCATTTCTTCTGGACCTTCCATGCTGACTGACTACCAAATCTCGCTCCTTCGGACGCGTCGTTGCTCCTTCAGATGCGTCGCTCCTTCAGACGCGTCGCCGCTCATTCCTCCTTGATCCCTCAAGCCATCACCCCTTCTTAAAACCTTCTTAAAACCTTCTTAAAACCTTCTTAAAACCTTCTTAAAACCTTCTTAAAACCTTCTTAAAACCTTCTTAAAACATTCAGCAGTTCTACGGCTCAAAATTAATGGCCCTTTTGAACAATAGAATATGAGGTTCCGGCGCATGCGTCTCGTAATGGGCCCAGCCTAGCGACTGGGTGATCCCCAAGCCACGCCACTCTTCCTCTAGCAATATCCGCAACGTGCCCGTTTCGGGATTGAAATAGTCTTGGGGAATCGCCTTCAACATGTTCTTGGGGAGCATCACGTGCCGGTACTCGTTCTTGTCGTCGCTGTACCGCGGCGAGTAGTGGATCATGTCCAGAAACTCAAGGATCTTGGCCCGTTCCGTATCCGTTAGGTACCGAGGTCTGCTCATGCTGTCGATTAGAAAAGAGCCACACTAAGAACTAACCGCTGTAAAAAAAGGCTGTAAAAAAAGGCTGTAAATCAACAGAAGGCTGTAAATCAAAAAGGCTGTAAATCAACAAAGAGATGTAAATCGATGGTATCAAAAAAGGCGGTAAACCGACGGTGAACTAGTAATTGACTGAAGGGTTGGAGTAGCTGTAAATCGGGTAATTTCGCTGTAAATCCGGTAAATTGGCTGTTTTGGCTGTAAAGATGAAAACACGTGATTGGCTAGCTGAGAATGCGTCACGTGATACGCCGAGCGGGTCGAATGTCTTGGAGGTGTAATGTGGACGCCAGTGTCTTGTAATGTCTCCTGCACGAAGTGTCGTGTTGTGGGATGTAGTAGGAAGGATGGACTGGGAGATGTTTTTCGCACTGATGTTTTAGGGGCCCGCACGACCTTTTGAGTTGGGGACTGCAGGTAATACCCATTCTTCCAAACTGCCGCTCTTTCCGACGGGGTATGTAGATATTTCGATGAGTTCCGATAAATTTCAATTGGAAGAGGTTTACTATGGTTTTGAAAGTTTTTGTTTCTTTTGTCTAATTTCTGTCTAATTTCTGTCTAATTTCTGTCTAATTTCTGTCCAATTTCTGTCCAATTTCTATCCAATTTCTGTCCAATTTCTGTCTCATTTCTGTCTCAGTTCTGTCTCATTTTGTCCTTTGTCTTGTCCAATTACCGGATCCGGCCACGCTGGCCTTTCTCCATTCAAGCTGCCAGCCCAAAATGTCGCGCGTAGTGCCCTTTACAATTCCATTTTCTTCGTGCTACGTGTTCTTGTCTCGTGTCTTGTCCACTTGCCTAATTGGGAACGGAACCCGGTCGCATCGCGTTATGTGCACTCCCACAATCTGTTCTCCACGTTAACTCCAAGTAAAAATCATGCCATTTGGAATCATTTTTGAAGGATCGACTCCAAAATTAAAGGCAAATTTTTATATTCCCTTAATCCTGCAGATAAACCCCCAGAAAGTTTCAGACCTGCAGACAATCCCCGCTTCTACCAAAGCGTCCCATGTTTACCTCGGCTCGGCCCCGAGACGTGTGATCGCCGAGGTGCTCCAAACGACCGAGAAAACCGTGATTGTGGAAATTCAACTTCCAATCCAAGACTTTTTGACATTTTTAACCGGATGTACGGGTGTCACGGGCCAAATGTCGCCGAATGTCGCTCTCGTGGTTCCTATTCTGGAAAACCCTGACCTTTTCGGGCTCCTTAAAAACCTCAACCTCCCATTAGTGCTTCGGTATGACCTGCCTGTTTCGGACAAAACTTTAAAAAGACTAAAGTGTCTTCGCTATGGCGCTGTTTTGGTCGCCAACACCTTCCCGAATGTGAATCAACCCCAAGTGTCGCTATTACTTGCCAAAAGCAGCGCCCCCAGCTTGATTTCATTTGAACAATACATCCATAACCCCCAGGAATGGCAACTGTTAGCGACAGTCCAACTCCTGCCATTTTCGGACATTCTTATCACGCCTTTACAGCCATTGGTGCAGGACTTGCCTCTTTCGGTATACCAAGAGTTTGAAAAAGATACCGTCAAGTATATGCAGTACCGCCATGCCATTTCCATGGCTTTAAAAGATCTCCATAACATGAAAAACTTTGTGAAAATCCTTGTGGTGGGGCCAGGCCGGGGTCCATTGGTCGGGATGGTTTTGGAGGGTGCTTATGTGCAGGACAATATCACCATAATTGAGAAAAACCCAAAATGTCTTCCCCTTCTCCAAACCAAATTCGGGGAAAACCCCCAGATTTCGCTTAGCCATGGCGATGTTAGAAAATTACCCGATTTGGCTTCGTATGACTTGGTGGTTTCGGAGCTTTTGGGTTCTTTTGGCTGCAACGAGGCGTGTCCGGAGATTTTGAGTTTCCAATCGGACGCCGTATTCATTCCGGAGAGTTTCTCAAGTTTTATACACCCAATCTATTCGGATACGCTTGGAAAAGTGTCCGAAATGGCTGTTCCTGCAGATAAGGAGCTGTGTGCAGGGGAACTCTCTTTATATGCAGAATCGAGCACTTTATCTGCAGTACCCAACACCTTATCTGCAGTACCAGAACCTCCAACCAGTGTTTCTCCAACAACCCAACCATTTTTGGCCCTGCTCAACTCCGTATACTCTCCCTATGACACAGAAGAGACCTTCGAGTTCTCCTTTCCCGGAAAAAACAACTTGAACCAGAAAAAAACCGCCTTTTTCCCGGGAGGCACGGGTGTGCCGGCAAATGCCCTCTGTGGGTATTTCCATGCAACATTATATGGACCATACCGAATTGGGATCGGGCCCGGGGTACCTGCAGGTGAGACCTGTCTGTCGTGGTTCCCCATAATCTTTCCCATCAACGAAATCCTGTACCCAGTGACATTGGAGATGCATAGATGCAGTACTCAATGTCTCCAATATAAGTACAAGGTCAACGGACAAACGTACGTCACCCCAGAGATTGGTCTAGACTTAAGCAATACTGAAACCTCATGAAACAGACCTGAAACAGACCTGAAACAAAGGTGAAACAAAGGTGAAACAAAGGTGAAACATTGTGACACGGTCAAGAAGAGCTTAACAGAGTGAAGCATAGTGAAACATTCCGAAACACTCTTGAAAAAATGCTGAAACAAAGCTGAAACAAAGCTGAAACACTCTTGAACGCTTGAAACTAGCGGAAGACCTCAACACATCGAAAGAAAGAATATTAAGGAAACCCGTAAACTGCATATAGGTAACAAAGAACCGTCAGTAAATCAATACTTGGGTTCACGTGACCGGGAGTTCTCCCCGGATCTTTTCTTTAAATCCGGGGACCGGTCTCTATGCAGTCGACTTCCATGACTCCTCTCTCGGTCACTCCTCTCTCGGTCACTCCTCTCTCGATGACTTCTATGCCCACTTCGCCTCTCGCCATGACCTTCCCTTTCCGGTATTTCTCTGCTTCGCTCGCCATGACCTTCCCGTTCCGGCCTTTCCCTCCTCTCTCCCCTCTCTCCATCACTTCTGTGTCTTCCACCTCTCTCTCTATCTCTATCACTTCTGGATCTTTCACTTCTGGATCTTTCACTTCTGGATCTTTCACTTCTGGATCTTTCACTTCTGGATCTTTCACTTCTTGGTCTTTCACTTTGACTGCTCCTGTGATGGCCCAGTTCCTGCATGTTCCTCGGGCTTGGTTTCAGTTTCTGGATCATCAACAACGGATCATCCGTCAACACTGAAGGCCCCGTTTTCTTGGCCCCCACAGACGCCACGTGATCAAAACGACTGGCGATTTTTTTGACGGCTTTTTCGCCATACATTAACTGCTGCATTTCCTTGGTATTGGCCAAGAAGTCCTCCTGCACCTCCCGAAACCCCGACTCGTCTTCTTTGGGTTGGTCCTTGGGGCCATCGTACATCCATCCAAGTTTATTGAGTTCGAGTTTGTGTTTCAGGGGCAAAAGCGATGGGTCGGAGCCGTACTGGAGCCGGAGCATTTCTTCTTTTTCCCGTTCCAGGGCGATTTCCTTGGCTTTTTGCTTGATGGACTGGTACTCTTTGAGGGCCTCCTGCTCACGCTCCCAGACCTTCTTCTGGTTCTTGAGCAACGCAGGGTTCCATGATTTCTTGAGGTTAAGGTCGCCAGGCATGTGGTTTATAGTGTGAGTTAAGGAGACTTGATGTGCGGTCACGTGAGAGCGCGGGTCACGTGCGAGTCGCGTGATAAATTATCACGTGATGGATACGACTACATACACTTCTGCCCTCTTAAGAAAGCACCTCCTCTACAAAGTAGCGACGCTACTGGTTAGTCAAGGCTTATTATATAAACCGGCACGAGCCTGGCTCAGAACCCGTGGATCTTGATGTTCTTCTTAGGCATCATGATCTTGTTGACCAAAAACTCCGACACCTTAACTCTTTGATCTCCTTGCATCTGAATCACCTCTCCCATCTCGTCATCCTTGACAATGTTACCATTGCAAGCAAAGTCCTTCTTCAACACCTTCAAGATTTTCTTCAAATCATACTCGCTTGGAAGGCCCTGCACAGTGGTCAAGGTCTTACGACCGTTCCGCTGCTGGATACGGATATGGATGTAGTTGGTGTTCTGGGCTTCAGAATCACCAGTATCGGCGAATGGATCTGTTGTTAGTATAAAGCAAACATGCAGTTTTGGTGCTGACCAAACGGGACGGGAACTTGTGCCGAGATGCTTTGTGGGAATACAGGTCAAAGCCAGTTCCATGCCAAGGGTCCACGAAATGACACTTGACCGTCAAGGAGCCACTGAAAGGAGGCGGAACCAACTGACTCAGCTGGAACCACTAAACGCCCAGAACTCCCTGGACTCCCTGAACTCCTGAACTCCTGAACTCCTGAACTCCGTGAACCACTAGTTGATAAAGAAAGGTTACACCAAAAAGATCAACCATTTGGTACCGATCTTTCGGTACTGTTCGGCGCTGGTCGGCGCTGTTTGCGCTGTTTGCGCTGTTCATTCCGAGTTTAAACTTCGGAACAGGGAGCCAAGGTTCATGCCCCTGAGAAAACCGGCTTTGCCCCTGAACCGAAATGGAGTGGCCAGCAAAATACCTGAAATGCATATAAACATACCAAAGGAATTTAAGTTTTGGATAGTAGACATAAACGGATAAATACGTCAATAAACAGAAGTAGTTTGTGGTAGGGAATGAAATCACGCGGGAAAAAAGCCCAAAATCTGGGAGGTGGAGCGACATTGGCACATTGCGAAAAGAGGGAATGTCGCGGAAACCCGCGCGCGACATTTCCGTCTCCGCAGTCCGCAGACTGCATAGCGGCCGCCAAACACGGCTGGATGGGTCACTTGCTAGGAACAGGGCTAAAAATGCCAAGACAAATGATCCTGAATATTCCACACTAGTAGCTTCACACATTAGTAGCTTCACACATTAGTAGCTTCACACATTGGTAGCTTCACACATTGGTAGCTTCACACATTAGTAGCTTCACACATTAGTAGCTTCACTCCTTGCATATAAGAATATCCCCAGCTATCATCCGTAATTAGTATGCTGCATCTAGCCTTGTATGTATCTTGGGCAAAGGATCTCCTTCAAATCAACACTGTTCTATCCGTCAACCATGCCAATAACCAACGGCAAAACCAACATTCCAGATAATATACTATTGATATAGTCTTCCATTGGCCGTTGCTTCCGGCTCTAGGTTTTCCGAATTTATTTTCATCTGAACCATTAATTGCTTGGTCATTAATCTTGGTCATTAATCTTGGTCATTAACTGTCTGGGTCATTAATCTTGGTCATTAATTGCTTGGTCATTAATTGCTTGGTCATTAATTATCCTGGTCATTAGTTATCTTTATCCATAGTTAACTTGGTCATTGTCTTGGTCATTGGTTGACGATCTAAGTTTTTTATTGTGGGAATAGACGGAGCGCGGGGGACGGGGGAGCTTTATATATTTGCAGCAAAGCTGCACGTTTCAAACCTGAAACGGAGCGTGGTCACAAACGCAAAGTCTACATCACCCTGCAACCATGCATTTGCAGACGCACAACCCCTTGCCTCGAATATATAAAGCCCGCAATTCCCACCTTGATGTATAAACTTTTTCTAATCCACAACTCCTTGATGCTCTGACATGGCAATGATTACTCTCTAAGGGAAGACCAATTGAGGATATGAATAGGGACAGAATTTTTAGGGGTCTTTGGTTTGGTGTTTTTTTGGAAGCTCAAAACGATTAAGGAGTGGTATCTCTGCTGCCAATACATGGCAGCTAATACTATTAAGGCTTGGCACATACGCTGCCATACAAGCAACCAATACAAGCAACCAATACAAGCAACCAATACAAGCACCCAATACAAGCAACCAATACAAGCAACCAATACAAGCACCCAATACAAGCAACCAATACAAGCACCCAATACAAGCACCCAATACAAGCAACCAATACAATGTGGTGGCAAAACAAATGATTCCATCAATCCTTAATTCCAATCAATTAGAGGGATTTCCTATTTCGGGGTCTCACGGATTCTGATACGTGCCGTGCTCATAACCGCGCAGACGGTCGCGGCCAAGTGGGAGATGAGATGAGTGCAGTGTGCGCAGATTTTCGCAATGCGTTACTACATTTCTTCAGCTAATGGGTAAATCATTAAGATCCAAGCCCAAATTGCGGGCCAAAAGCGTCAAAAGAAAGGGGGAGTTTGCCAAGTTCGTCGAGGACAGAGATAGTCGGTTGGCTCAAAAGGGCTTGGAGCACTTGCAGAAACAAAGGGAGAAGGCCGCCCAAGCCGCACAGGAGAATGGCTCCGATGCCATGGCCGACGATCCCAATGCTGCTGTATCCAACGCCGATGTCGCCAAGGCCGACGCTGCCATGACCGATGCTGCCAGCACCAATACTTCTGCCAAAAAGTCGAAGGACAAGGGTAAGAAGAAAAAGGGCAAGAAGGGTGTGCGCAACAGAAAGAACCACCTTTTTTAGGTTCTTCTTGTGGCGCCCATTTGGTGTACGGCCAATATTGGCTCAAGGATATACAATGTACAATAGATAATTGCAAGTGATGTTTTAGTAGGTTGATGAAGACCATCGCAGTCTCGGGTGGTGCACGGGTCTTTGGCCATCTAGTCTTTTGTCCAATCTGTCTAGTCAATTTGTCTTTTGTCCAATTTGTCCAATCTGTCCAATCTGTCTAATCTGTCCAATTTGTCCAATCTGTCTAATTACTGTCCAGTCTACTTTGTCTTTTGTCCAATTTCTGTCTAGTCTATTTTGTCTGATTCGTCCAGTTGTCTAATCTGTCGTATATCTGTCCAATTTCTGTCAAAATTTAAAACCTCACTTGCTGCCGCATATCTACTCTAAAATTAACGTTATCAAGACTTAGTCGCTTCAAAAAGGGTTGATTTCCGAGTAAAATGGACTGTTCCTGTATATAAGACTTTTCCTCGAATTTCGGTCTTTACAGCTAGAAAATCAGCCAAGCTCAAAAATAATGGAATTTATAATTCGCTGAATAATTAAATGTGTAGTCGTACATTCTGGGTGTACTGATGTAGGGGGTGTACTGATGTAGGGGGTGTACTGGCCTGCTGGGACTATGTTACGCGTTTCGGATGTACGGATGTTTCAGAGCTTTACTTTTCAAATTGCGGTATGGAGGTGTACGGATGTGCTCCGCCCGGTCTCCCCTAATTTACGGTGGCAAATATTAAGCAACACAAGCTTAAAGACAAAAAAAATAAGGTATTTGGTGGTCTTGTGGGAGCGACATTGTCGTGACCCCTCTAAATGTCGCCTAAAAAAAACAATTACATAGGCGACAATGTCGCTAGATGTCGCAAGTCCAGTGCAGGTGCTAATAAAGCAATATGCACTCCCGGGCCCGCGCTCAACGTCGTCCCCACCCAATCACCACCATAACATTCATCAGACATTGCATTCCTCAGCCACAGCCTTTTGGTGCCTGAATTAGAACAACACGACATTTGTCTCTTTTATTTACGACAATGTCTCTGGACCCTTTACAGCCGCACGGTTCTGAGCCCCTGGCTCCGGCAGTGCCCCTGAATGTCGCTGCCCCCGATATTGACAATGTCGCTGAGCCTCATCTATCAGGCAGCGCCACCACAAGATCCCCCACCGAATTGGGAAAAGACGGTTTGCAGTTAAATAATGTTGGGGAAATTTCCTCTTTGGGAAAGAAGCTTAATCCAGGTAATCCGGGCCAGCCGGCTGGAACTGCCGCTCCTCTCGGAAATGCTGGGTCCATCCTCGGAACTGAGGCCCTGCCAGATACAACCGCCAAAGTCACCGCCAAAGTCTCCGCCAAGGACTCCGCCAAGGACTCCAAACCTCCCAAATCCTCGGCAATCAGTCCCCAGAGACTGGCCAAAAAGCAAGCCTTCATCACACGCACCATCTGGTCGCTTGTAATGATCGCAGGGTTCTTGGTGCTCATCACACTGGGCCATTTGCCCATGATCCTCTTTGTGATCCTATGCCAGATCCTCATCTTCAAGGAAATCATTGCCTTGACCTCCGAGCCCGCCAGAGATAAGAATTTGCCCTTCAACAAGGCGTTGAACTGGTACTTTTTGATCACCACAGTGTACTACTTGGACGGCGAGCTGATCTTCGCCTTTTTAAAGGGCATCTACGCCAACGACGTGTTGATCTTTTGGTACAAGAACCATAAGCTTGCGGCCTACACCATGTACTTGGCCGGGTTCATTTTCTTTGTGTGGACGCTTAAAAAGGGGTTTTACAAGTTCCAGTTTGCCCAGTTGTGTGCCACGCACATGACTTTGCTTGTGGTGGTGTTTCAGAGTCACTTGATCATCGATAATATTTTCAACGGCATTATTTGGTTGATTTTGCCCAGTTCTTTGGTGATTGTCAACGATATCTTTGCGTATCTCTGCGGAATCACCTTTGGCCGCACGCAATTGATTGCCATTTCGCCCAAAAAGACCGTGGAGGGTTTCGTGGGCGCTTGGGTATGTACCAGCATCGCTGCCGTGCTTATCAGTGACTTTTTCTCCAAAATCGACTACACCATTTGCCCCGCCACCAACTTATCTACCACGCTCTGGAACTATCCGCACTGTGAGCCCAACCCCGTGTTCAGTCTGCAATTGTACCAGCTCCCCGATAATGTGGCAGAAGTTTTGGGCACCAAGGTGTTGTTTTTCAAGCCGTTATACTTCCACGCAGCCATTTTGGCCACGTTTGCGTCGTTGATAGCGCCTTTCGGAGGCTTTTTCGCCCTGGGACTCAAGAGAGCGTTTGGAATCAAGGATTTCGGCGATACAATCCCGGGCCACGGAGGCATGACCGACCGCTTCGACTGCCAGTTCTTGATGGGCTCGTTTTCCTACTTGTATTACCAGACATTCATTGCGTCCAGCAACATCAACTTGAGCAGTGTTTTACAGATGGCGGTTTTTCATTTGTCCAACGACCAGATCATGCAGTTGATCAAGGCTCTTTTGAAGTACCTCCATAATAGTGGTGTGCTTGAACCGGAGACTGTGGAGAAGGTGTTTGAGCTTTTGGGCTAGTATGCAGGTCACTTTTTGGTTTTTGATTGAATCTCTGATTTAGTCAAAGATCTGTGATTCAATCAAAGAGTCAATCAAAGAGTCAATCAAAGATTCAATCTCTGATCTGAAGACTGCATCGTACGGAGCATAATCGGGTTTATACCGGTGGCCACCGGCCGTTAATGGGTCACTTAACCATGCCTGTGTGCAGGACCGCCATGGTTAACGCGTATAGTTTCATTAAGGAAACGGATTCGTGTGTGTAGAAACTGGTTACGAATCCTATTAAATGAACAGATTCTTAATAAAGTCAAGTTAAAGAGAAAGTAAACACCTGAAACGTGGATGAAACATGGATGAAACACCCGGAAACATGGCTGAAACATGGCTGAAACACACCTGAAACATGGCTGAAACACACCTGAAACATACCTGAAACACCCTAAAAAAACCTGAAATTGGACCAGATATGAATCAAAAGGTCATCCATGGATCAGGCATGGATCATACATGAATCTAGACCTGATCTGGACCTTCTGGCCCTGGCCATTGTTGGGTGAACTTACCTTCAATGTACGGAACATGTGATTTTGACACATGTAGCGAATTCCGAAATACGAGCACAATAATGCCGGGATCATGAGCACGGATCCGGGCCAATTGTTTTTGGAAATGCACTCCAGACGTCAGACGTGGAAAAGGGGACCCACCAGCCGGAGTCGTGCATGGATCTCATTCAATTAAGGACAGGTGCCAGCTGGGACCTGCATGTGGGGCTGGGGTCTGCTGGTGATTGCAGGGCCCAAAGCGCTAGAGGATGCCTCGGCCTGCATGCGCGGGGTCCCGATCCGGACAAGCCAGAACAAAAGTGGTTGGTGGGTTTCCGGATCGGGCGTGCGTAACCAGTAGTATTGCACATAGTTAGATCCATTGCCTAATCCGGTCATATTTCGCAGCCATCCTGCGCTCTCCCGCGCGTTCCTGCAGAAAAGAGAATAAAACTGCACGCTACTGCAAATTGCTGCTTCGGCACTGCACATTGCTGTTTCGGCACTGCACATTGCTGTTTCCGCACTGCACCCTGGTCGCACCCTTCGCTGGTGGGTGCAACTTCGGCTCCAACTACCATCGCGCTGGTCGCTGCAGGTCCGGCTACTTTGCCTTCCATGGAATCTGGCTACTTCTCTTTACAGCGTTTTTTACAGCCATTCTTACAGCCAGTCACTCGCATATACCCCCGCCCCTGGATCAATATAAATACCCTGTCCCCCCCCCCCTTTCCTTCGCTCTCCTTATCTGATCCTTCTCCCATCCCCTTCTGTCAGGCTACATTCTTTCCCACACTCCTTGATCCCAACAACAGTCTACAGCCACAACCACAGACTACAGCCACAGCTACAGATTACAGCCAACACAAATACAAACGCGCATCCTTGCCACAAACACAAACACAAACTATAAAGACACCCCCGTTCCGCCATGCACTTTCTCCCGTTCTTTTTCCTTCTCCAGGTCATCGTGGCCATCCCCATCCCCATCCCAAGGCTTCTTACCAGATGGCACACCGCCGCCGCCGTCACCTCCACATCCACCTACTTCACTGGAACAACCACGGTGTGGCTCCCCCCAATCGAGATTTTCATCTCCGACGGCGTCACCTATACATACACGCTCACCGATGGCCAATGGGCCACCACGCAGGTGATCAACACCTCCACCTACCTGCCCACGGTTGCTGGCCAATCGGAGGCTACACCCACGGCAGAAGCCAATCAAAACAACAACCAAAACGAGAATCAGGATGGAAACAATGACCAGCAAAAAGAGGCGAATGTTGTGTCTACTCCAGCTGCTATTCCTGCTCCAGCTCCTTCCACCACTTCCACCACTTCCACCTCTCCAACCACCACTCGAGCCAATGCTGCTCCAACCACCACTTCTCCAGCTAAAGACACTACTGAACAACCTCAAGCTAACCAGGACACTACTGAGACTCCTACTACTGAGACTCCTACTGAGACTCCTACTACTGAAACTACAGAGACTCCTACAACTACAGAGACTCCTACGACTACTGAGACTCCAGAGAATGCCCCAGAAACTACTACCGAAACCACCACTTCAACCACTCAGACGTCTCAAACCACTAAAACCTCCCAAACATCTTCGCCCACCGGAGCACTTGCAGCCCCAGGCACCATAGTGTACTCTCCATATGCCGATGACCGGTCGTGCAAAACATACGAAGCCATCCAGTCGGACCTCGAGCTCATCAAGTCCAAAGGAATCTCCAAGATCCGCCAGTACAGCACCGATTGTCTTTCGCTCACGGCCGTTCTTCCCCTTTGTAAGCAATTGGGCATCACCGTCAACCAAGGGTTCTGGATCTCTGGTGCAGGAGTGGACTCTATCGATGGCAGTGTTTCGGATTTGGTGGACTGGGCCTCGTCCAACGGCTGGGACCTTTTTGACTTTATCACCATTGGAAATGAGGCAGTCAACTCGGGCTTTTGTCTGGTTTCCGATTTGATCTCCAAGATCTCCAGCGTCAAGAGTACCTTGAGGAACGCCGGCTACTCGGGCCAAGTGACCACGGCAGAGCCTCCCGTCTCCTTCATCAACTCCCCCGAATTGTGTACCGATTCCGAGATTGACTTCGTGGCCGTGCAGCCTCACAGCTACTTCAATGCCAACTTATACGCTTCCGATGCTGGAGAATACGTGGTGCTGCAGAGAGACCAGGTGGCCAAGGTGTGCTCCAAATCGGCCTACATCACCGAAACGGGCTACCCACACAAAGGTGACACTTACGGAAATAACGTTCCTAGTGAAGCCAACCAATTGGCTGCTCTCCAGTCCATCATGGACAAGACCGGCGGAGACGTGACCATCTTGACCACCTACGACGATATGTGGAAGGACCCAGGACCTCACAACATCGAGCAGTACTTCGGTATGATCACGCTTATCTAATTGATAATCGTCTGACCCATCCTCTTGCATATAGATCTATTTCTTCCTTTTCTTTTAATACATTACGCTACACTCTAAGCTACTACACTCTAAGCTATTTACACTTGATATTTGAAGTATCCTGCATAAATAATGCGTCGTACTGCATAATGTATGCACAAGACGCGGGCTCGTAACCATCTTGAAGCTAGCAGCGCTCATAACCAAATTTTACCAGTTATACTTCATTACTTCCACACATTGATGATTGGTTCAAATATATAATAACTGTGGAACGGCTATAGCCATGTCATCTATTCATCTATTGTTCATTTTGTCTTATCTATTATCCTGCACATAATGCGCTATCGCCCGCGCATTTAATGCCGCAAATGCGCATTTGTACGCATTGAATGCCGATCGAGCCGTGTATAAAACCCCCTTTCATTTCCTGGAATTTGAACGCTCCCATTCCATTTTTTCCCTAACCCCTCATTTCCCAAAACGGAAGCGAAAATTAAAAGAATGTAATTTTTGACTTTCGTGAGGAGATTCGGATCTTTGCAGATTTCGGAGTTTTCAAATCTTAATCCCCTTCGGTCCTGCCAAACTTTAATAGGGTTCGGGCTCAGAAAAAAATACCACAAAGAAATGGTATTTGGAAAAAATGGTAAAAAATTGTTTTTGGAAAAAATGGTATTAGAAAAAATGGTTATTTGGAAAAAATGGGTTATTTGAAAAAAATGGGTTATTTGGAAAAAAATGGGTTATTTGAAAAAAATGGTCATTGATGGGAAGAATAGATGGTCCATTTTCAGAATTACCTAGATTTTCAAAAATGAAAAGATCCAAACAAAGAGTGGCGGCCGGGGACTTTGGCCGTCAATTTTGAGGCCTCACTGATTTCCGTGACCGTTTCCTGCATCCGCGCACAGGACCATTCATCAAAGCAGGACCCCCCACCCCCTCCAAGCCATAGTTTCACGCCAGATGGAAATTCCAGCCGGCTCGTGGAAATCCACGATTCAATTACGTGGCAAAGGTTATTTGATTATTTGGTTATTTGATTATTTGCTTATTTGGTTATTTGGTTATTTGCAACCATATAAAAAGCTTAAGGCGTCCTGGAATTGGTTGATGTCCCTGGCTCCAATTCTTTCTATCCCATCATTCCACAATGTTACCCAGATTCTTCTTCCTTTTGCCGTTCGTGGTGGTGGCCTTGGCGGCACTGACGTCCTTTGAGGCTGGGCGTTCCATGAATGACCAACCAGGGGTCAAGTTGGACTTTAAAATCTCTTACAAGGATTCAGGTTCAGACGACAATGAAAATGAAAATGAAAATGAAAATGGAAATGAAAATGAAAATGAAAATGAAAATGAAAATGAAAATGGAAATGGAAATGGAAATGGCTCTTTCCACAAGGGTTTGGCGTTGGCCAAACGTGCTCGCGGGCGGGTGAACCTCCCAATTCATAATGATTTGATCTATTACACGGCCAAAGTTTATGTGGGGTCCAGGCGAGATTTATGTGAGCTTTTGGTTGATACAGGCTCGCCTACAACATGGGTGATGGGCAGTGATGCCAATTGCAACATGCCTAGAGAGTCATCAGTTCATGTGAAAAGCAACCTCTTCTCGGACTCAACGGGCCCAATCTCCAGCATCACCGAGAAAAGCAATGGAGAGGGGCCAGAAAATAACTCTGGAAACATCGTTCTTACTCCTCGGAAAGACTCATACGTTTGCGATGCCTATGGTGCCTTTTACAAGAAAAAATCCAAAACGTTCCGTGCGTTTAACACCAAAGAGGGCCTCCTATCTCAGTACGTCGATGGGACGCTGGCTAATGGTACTTTCGGCAGTGACATGGTTCGGACGTCGAAATTCCATATGAGAATGTCCTTTGGCGTGGCCACTTTAGCTCTGGACTTTATTGGTGTTTTGGGCCTTGGCATGGACAGCACTTCAAACTTCATAGTGTCATTGAAGAAGGCGGGCTACATCAAGAAATTGGCCTATTCTATGTTCTTGGCCAGCAAAAAAAAGAATAGGGGCTCCTTTCTTTTTGGTGCTATTGATCATGAAAAGTTCTATGGCTCATTGGTAACCGTTCCCATTGTGAACGGCATAAAGGATGAAAACAGGAAAACCATCTTTGTCATGCTTAACGGAATCTACTTGTTGAATAAGAACCAGAAAGTGGAACTTATGAACGAGCCAATCGCAGCGACCTTGGATTCAGGTCAAAGTGTCGAGGCTTTGCCGCGACAAACTTTCTTGAGTTTGGTCTACCTGTTACTGGCAAAGTGGGTGCCAGAATGGAAGTCGTATCGTGTGGATTGTGCATACATGAAGAATGCAGCGTTCATGGTGTTCCGATTTACCGGCTGCAAAATCAAGATTCGGTTGGCTGAATTCGTGGAAGAGTATAATGGCTTTTGTCGTTTAACGGTTTCGGGCGTCGATGACGATAGATTTGTCCCAACTGCCTTTTTGGGACTTACGGTTCTTCGTCATCTTTACGTCGTGTATGACTTTGAGGCTATGGAGATTTCAATGGCCGGGGCGAAACATTCAAAGGACGAAAACTTGGAGGTCATCACCTCC
Source organism: Metschnikowia hamakuensis (assembly GCA_002370815.1). NCBI lineage: Eukaryota > Fungi > Ascomycota > Pichiomycetes > Serinales > Metschnikowiaceae > Metschnikowia > Metschnikowia hamakuensis. The sequence goes on from NKZZ01001373.1 coordinate 71,149, forward strand.
ACCATTCCAAGGGCCGTGAAAGCTAAAGGGTATTCGTCAACTTCAATAGTCAGCAAAGTGAGTGCCCCGACCCCGGTGAAATTCGAGCTACTCGATGACCTGGTCTAACGCTGCCAACCGATTCCCATTTTAGGACCGATGGGTTGCAATTGACATCAAGACATGAACAGACTGAAAAGACTGAAAAGACCGGGAAGAACTGAGAAGAACCGGGAAGAACTGAGAAGACATCAGATTCGGGTCTGGGACTGATTTCTAGCCTACTCCCAAAGGGCTTGGAATGCTTGGAATGCTTGGATGCTTGGAAAGAGTTTCTCTAGTCAATTTATCAGACAACGCTTTATTTCTAGGAACTCTTGGTTATTAACGTATTTTTCTTGAGCTTCGGTAGCTTCATGACTATGTGATGTCGATACCCCGACACATCCTGTAAATGTCCTTGTGTAGTCCTTATTGTTCTTTTTAGGGTACACTCCGGCTAGAGCTACCATTCCTCTTCGAAAAGTCTGGCATATAGTCGGATCATTCTGTATATAGTAAGATCATCTGGTATATAGTCAGGCATCAAGTAATAGACACCGTTTAGCCTATTGGCTTGACCATGACTTTCTTGCCGATTATGGCTGGATATCTAATATATAGGAATATGAACCTGGGATGGTTTAGTCTTGAAAATGCCAATGTCCGTATTAGGAAAAGGGACATGAATTATTATTTTGGGAGTCTCGAATGTCTTAAATGTCTTAACAGGTATGATCAAAATAAATGATGCAAACGGGCCCAAACGTTCCGTACGACAATATATACATATCTCTTATTGTAAGTTTGCATATAAATAAATGACATTGCTCCGTGTAGTAGAATAAAAAATTAATTGTATTTTTGGGGGAGCGCGGGCGTGGGTCTCTTATATATTCGCATGGTTGCAAAAGATGAAACCCCCCTTACTACTCATATGCACACTTGCATCAGCTGCGAATATATAATAAGGCAGCATCCCCCGTTTTTTCTTCCCACTTTTTTCTACCCCGTTTTTCTACCCCGTTTTTCTCCCCGTTTTTCTCCCCCAATTAATGTCATTTATATGGCTAATGTCTCTTGAGTATCCGGGCCCACAAGCATAGATCCAGGAATTCAATGAATGCAGTCATAGACAGAAATTCATGTCATGTCATAAGATAGAAGGACCCATGAGATAGAGGGGAACTTTGGCCGGTCGGACGTAACACCTAGAGTTTCTCACTGAATCTCCGACTCCAAGCGGTATAGCTTTGCAGTTACAAGAGAGGAGGATGGTCTTTCCTTCGATGAGTGAGCCCAAGGTGTTTGGCTTAAAGGTATGGGATCGTCCTCATACCTCCTAGATATCGTTTGGTAGGTATCGTTTGGTAGATATCGTTTGGTGGATGGTTTATGAAGACAAGAAAGGAAAGGTGAATACTGAGATGAACTCAACAAAGCTCTGGCCCCACGAGCCGGATATGAAGCTTCTTTCCATTCCTTTCTCTTTGAGCCATAGCTTGATTTGATAAGTGCTGGGATCAAGATATGTTCATCTTTGTTCAAGGTATATCACGGTCTTCAGCCGGACATTGCTGAACTAGTATTTGTCAGTGAAACTCAAAAGTCTGTCAAACCCAAAGTCTGCCTGTCGGTCTGCCTGTCGGTCTGTCTGTCGGTCTGTCTGTCGGTCTGTCAGATTAATAGTTGAATAACAACTGGCTGACTAGATGTGACTGGTTGTCAGTGGATATTCAGTACTGCAGAGCCAGGGTGGATTGGTACCGAGAAGAAAGAGATCATGAAATGAGTCACCACATCTTGGTCGTCTGACTAGTAAGCCAATAGTCAGTATAGCACCAAGGTCAGTACAGTACTAAAGTCGGTACAGTACTAAAGTCGGTACAGTACTACGGTCGGTATGTACTAAGGTCGGTATGGTGACCAGAAGTACTCGTTCACCATACCTCTTGAAAGTATCATGATGAGCAGCACCGATATTCTCCACCTCAAAGGAGTTGGTACTGGAATTCTTGCTCTAGATTGAGAAATTCTTGGATTGTGGGTTCTGGGTTCTTCCTCTCTTCTCTTCTGGGCTGTTCTCAAAACTCCACCACTTTGTTGGGAAAAAACTCATCGATTAGCTCCAAATAGTACGGCTTGAGTTCCTCCACATTATAGCGGTCGTCGGCCTTCGAATACAAGTCGTACTTGTTAAAGAGCCGCACCCACACAAGCACCTCGTGGTCGTGCTCGTCCATCAAGTACTTATAGCCATTTTCCTGGTGCCACGGGTAAAACAGGTGGTAGCGGATCATGGCCAAGGCCTCGTCTGGAAGCGTCAGGCTGGCCTTGGCCACGTGGTACATGTACTCGTCATGCCCCCACGAAAGCATGACCGAGCCCAAGCCACAGTTCTTGGAATAAATGCCGAACTTGGTGTTATAAAGCGGGTTGGACGAGTCTGGGTTCAGCGAAAACGCCTCGCTGAAGATGTTCCGCCGCAGAAACCGGCACCCCACGGGGAACGTATCGCCCACCACGTCCCATTGGCCTTGCAGATCAAAAAAGTATAGGAGCTTACCCAAGTCGTGGATCAACCCCACCAATTGCATCCAGCGGGGCTGCCCATCCCGGCGAATGGCCTCCGCCGTCTGAAGTGCATGGTCGATCTGCGAGAGCTCGGTGTCCGGGTCGCTATCGTCGAGGAGCTTGTTGAGTTTGTCAAGGCCTTCCCAGATACTCATTTTGGCCCGCGTCTTGGTTTTGAAGTTGATGCGCGCCTGCAAATTGTAAGCCACCGTTTGTTTCTGGTGTTGTTCCTGGTAAAAGCCTTTGACCCGTTCACACGCAAGGTCATATTGCCGGAAAGTCTTGGGGTCCACCTTTAAAGTGGCCCTATTTCCATCATTTCCTTCATTTCGATTATTTTCATTTTCTTTATTTTCTTCATTTTCTTCATTTCGATTATTTTCTTTATTTTCTTCATTTCCTTTGTTTCCTTTATCTCCATCATTCCCTTCATAAGAATATCCTCCATCATTTCCTTCAGAAGTATTTCCATCATTTCCACTATTTCCACTATTTCCTCCAGAAGTCTTTCCTCCATCATTACCTTCATTTCCTTCAGAAGTATTCTTTCCATCATATCCTTCTCTCTTTCCTCCATAAGTATCTCCTCCTTCATTTCCTTTATTTTCTTCATTAGCTTCATTAGCTTCATTTCCTTCATTTCCTTCAGTATTTCCTCCATCATTTCCACCAGTCTTTTCTCCACCATTTCCATCATTTCCTCCATCATTTCCTTCTCTCTTTCCTTCTCTCTTTCCATCTAAACTTCCTTCTCTCTTTCCATCTCTCTTTCCATCTAAACTTCCTTCTCCATGTCCCTCTCCATCATTTCCTTCATAAGTACTTCCTCCATAAGTACTTCCTCCATCAATATCTCCATGCCCCTCTCCATTAATATAGACTTCTTTCTCTCCATCCATATTTCTTTCTCCATCTAGACTTCCGTCTCCATTAGTATAGACTTCTTTTTCTCCATCTATACTCTTTTCGTCTCCAGACTTAAAGAGTACTCCATTAGTATAGACTTCTTTCTCTCCAATAGTATAGACTTCTTTTTCTCCATTAATACAGAGTTCTTTCTGTCCATCTACCCTTCCCTTTCCATCTATACTCTTTCCGTCTCCATTAGTAAAGACTTCTGTTTGTCCATTAGTATAGACTTCTTTCCTTCCATTAGTAAAGACTTCTGTTTGTCCATTAGTATGGACTTCTTTTTCTCCATTAGTAAAGACTTCTTTTTCTCCATCTATACTTGCCTTTCCTTTGGTATGGCCTCCATTAGTATAGACTTCTCCACCACCGTCTTTTCCCTCTATCACATTCTCTGTATCTCTCTTTCCTTCTACAATTCCCTCTCTCTGTTCTCCATCTCTCTTTCCAATATCTTCTCCAATATCTTCTCCATCTCTGTTTCCCTCTCCGTTTTCTCTTTCCCCAGCCTTAATCCTCTTTCCTTCTTTATCTCTCTTTCCTTCTACAATTCCCTCTCTCTGTTCTCCATCTCTCTTTCCAATATCTTCTCCAATATCTTCTCCATCTCTGTTTCCCTCTCCGTTTTCTCTTTCCACAGCATTAATCCTCTTTCCTTCTTCATCTCTCTTTCCTTCTTCATCTCTCTTTCCTTCTCCTCTGTTTCCTTCTCCATCACTGGTTCCTTGTCCAATGTCATTTTCTCTCTTTCCCTCTCCAATGTCTTCTCCAATGTCTTCTCCAATGTCTTTTTCCATCTCCTTTTCCATCTCTTTTTCCATCTCTTTTTCTCCGTCTTCTTCTCCGTCTTTTTCTCCGTCTCTCGCTTTGTCCGTCCTGCGGTCTTGGTGCGACTCGCGGTTTGCTGGACCCTCACGCTTGGTTGAGGATGCACTTTTGGTGGCCGCGCTTTTGGTGGAGGTTGCACTTTTGATGGAGGATGCGCTTTGTTCGTGCGTTCCCGCACTGTTGGAAACAGACGCCTTTTTTTGTGCTGCCGTGCGAACATGTAGTTTCACTTGCTGTGGGTTTAAACTGGTGATGTTTTCTTGAGGTGTTTCATGTTGCACCTGACCAACCCCCCCTGGCCCTTTTAGCTGTTTTCCAAATTCTTTTTGGCTTTGGCCACTTTGACCTTCACTAGGGCTAGGGCTTTGTCCTTCACTGGGGCTAGGGCTTTGGCCTTCACTTTGGCTTCCTTTTCCTTGGCTTTGCCCTGGCGGGTGGTTTTTGCCGAGAATCTCCGACCGTAGCTTGTTCACATACTGCACAGAATCATCTAGATCCTCCAAAACCCACCCGTTGAGCTTCCTACGCTTATACTCGTCCTCTTGCGTGGTGGAATCCATGCCGTGGAGTGAGGTGATGCCTCGTTGATATTATGTGGTCACGTGCCTCGATCGCACGTGCCCTCATCGCACGTGATCATACAATGAAGGTCACGTGTGGCCTTCTTCCTACACTCTCCTATCTAAATTATCTATCCTCTCTCTCATCTCAATTATCCATCTCTTGTCTCGTTATCTTGTATTATGCAAATCTATGTCTCAGTGGTGGCCTGCAGGCATGGGGTTCTTCACAACCACTCCGTCCCTGATATTGCCCTCCTTCACCCAGCCTCCAGGCAAGATAGGCTCCTTCTCTCTTTTAAACTGTTCGATTCTCTCGAGCATCACCGGCTTGAACGACTTGATCAAGCCCTGCACGGGCCATGCGGCGGCGTCTCCCAATGCACAGATCGTGTGGCCTTCGATTTCCTTGGTCAACTCGAAGATCATGTCGATTTCCTTCTCCGTGGCCTGGCCCTTGACAAATCTCTGCATCATATTCTGCAACCACGTGGTGCCCTCTCTGCACGGCGTACACTGTCCACAGGACTCATGCTTGTAAAATGCAGAGAATCTCTGGATGGCCCGGATAATGTCTGTTTGTTTGTTCATGACAATCACGGCGGCCGTTCCCAATCCGGATCCCTCATCTTTCAATGCATCGTAGTCCATCAACACATTTTCACACACATCCTTGGGCATCACGGGGACGGAACATCCTCCTGGGATCACTCCAAGCAAGTTGTCCCATCCACCTTTGACTCCTCCACAGTGCTTTTCCAACAATTCCTTCAATGGAATGGACATTTCCTCCTCCACGGTACATGGCTCGTTGACATGGCCAGAGATACAGAACAACTTGGTGCCTGCGTTTCTCTCTCTACCGAAACCAGCAAACCAGTCACCACCTCTTCTCAAGATAGTAGGAGCCACAGCCACGGTTTCAACGTTGGCCACGGTGGTGGGACGGCCGAAAAGACCCACTCCGGCAGGGAAGGGAGGCTTCAATCTAGGCTTACCGGCCTTACCTTCAATGGACTCGATCAATGCGGTTTCTTCTCCACAAATGTACGCACCCATACCACGGTGGATGTAGATGTCAAAATCGTAGCCCGACCCACAGGCGTTCTTACCCAAAAGTCCATCCTTGTAGGCCTCATTGATGGCCTCCTGCAAGATGACGGTCTCGTTGTAAAACTCACCTCTGATGTAAATGTACGCAGCGGTGGCATTCATACCTCTTCCAGCCAATAAACAGCCCTCCACCAACTTGTGGGGGTCTTTGCGGATGATTTCTCTGTCTTTACAGGTACCAGGCTCTCCCTCGTCGGCATTGACCACCAAGTATCTGGGGCCAGGGTTCTTTTCCCATCCTGGAGGGTTCATGAACGACCATTTGAGCCCCGAGGGGAATCCGGCACCTCCACGGCCTCTCAAGCCGGATTTCTTCATCTCATCGATGATCCATTTGTCTCCTTTCACGATGATCTCCTTTGTTTTGTGCCAGTCGCCCATTTTCTTGGCGGACTTCAAGTCGTGACCATAGGTTCCATAGACGTTCTGGAAGATTCTGTCCTGGTCTTTCAAGCCGCCATGGATCCGGTTGGGGTTAGCGGCAGGGTCTGCGATGGTGGCCAAGCGCCTGAGGGACCTGGCCGGGGAAGACAATTTGCGGAGCATGGCCCGGGAGTGTTTCAGATATGTATCAAGGGAGTTTCAGATCTGCGTGTAAGGAAGCACACGAGGGATGTATTGCTGGCGTAGGAGCTAGTGACGAGAAAAGGCTTTTTTTGGTGCTGCTTACGGTGCGCGGTAATTGGTTTTGAATGGCTCTTATTGGCTGCTCGCGTCTATATGCACGCACCCGTGCACCACACCTTTCACATCAAACAAAACCCTTTTCCTAAATGTGTCTGATTTAGTGTTGTAGGACACTGCAAGACACTGTGTATAGCATGTAAGACACTGTAGGACTTTGCAAGACACTGTATATAGGATGAAGACACTGTAACGTACTGCATAAAGGCCTTACCTCATATGGGTCTACCACTATGGGACTTCCAGTAACCTCTTACCTCTTACCTCTTACCTCTTACCTCTTACCATCGTGAAAACTCCAGTCACGTGACCGTCCATTTCCAAAATCAACCCACCCTTTTCAATAAAATCAAAAGTTCAAAATCAAAATCCGAAGCTCAATTAAATTCTCCTGTATTCCTTTCTTCCTGGTCTTCTAGCACACGTGACCCGCGCGGTGTTCATGTCTCATACTCATTTCTCCAAACCCCATGTTTCTCCGCCCCGCCATTTCCATTTTATTAGTGGTGCTAGCATTTTTGTATACGGATGGCCAGTCTCTATACCGTTTCCAGAGTGAAGCGCTAAAGGAGCTGTTTCCTGCATGGACCCAGGACCACGGGCTCTGGACCTGGGTACTGAGTCTATATTCGAGATCAGCCCAAACGGGCAACCGACAAAATTCGGGGGGATTGGAAAGTATGGGAAATAGTGGGGGGAAAGACCAGGACACCACAAATAACATTTTGAAGTTTGTGGGTGGCAATGAAGACCCGGTGGTGGCCAAGTATGGGTACAATCCTGCATCCAGCGGACAGCAGAAGCTCAGCTCCAACTCATACTTTGAAGATTTATATACCGGGCGGAATCGGCTGCAAATCGGAATCGAAAATGCTACGCTTGTCATGTTGGTCCGCAACTCCGAGTTGCCCGGAGCTCTCCTGTCCATGAGATCCTTGGAGGACAGGTTCAATAAGCAGTACCGGTACCCATGGGTCTTCTTGAACGATGTGCCATTTGACGAGGGGTTCATACAGCAAACCACGGCCATGGCCAGTGGGTTGACCTTCTATGAACTCATCCCGGAACAGGACTGGAACCCTCCTCCTCATATCGATTTGGACAAGTTGGAACGAAACATCCAAAAGTCGCTCCACGTGATCTACGGCTTCCTGAGGCTGTACCGCAACATGTGCCACTTTAACCTGGGCCATTTCTACCGGCAAAAACGGCTCTTGGACTACCAGTGGTACTTCCGCGTGGAGCCCGACGTCGAGTACATGTGTGACTTCATGTACGACCCGTTCCTGCTCCTCCGCTCCACCAACAAGACCTACGGCTTCACCATCACCATCCCGGAGTACGAGGATACCATTCCTACGCTTTGGCAAACCGTGGAGGAGTTTATGGCCAAGCACCCTGAGCATCTCCACCCCAACAATGCCCTTGACTTCCTCACCACCAACGACACAGACGTGTTCCACCGAGTGCAGGTGGAGTCCAAGACCAACTACAACCTCTGCCACTTCTGGAGCAACTTTGAGATTGGCAACTTGGATTTTTTCCGTGGCCAGGCCTACTCCGATTACTTTGACCACTTGGACGCAGCCGGAGGCTTCTACTATGAGCGCTGGGGAGACGCTCCCGTGCACTCCATTGGTCTAGCTCTACTTCTAGACCGGGACGCCATCCACCATTTTGAAGATATCGGCTACTACCATCCACCGTACATGTCGTGTCCCGGATCATACGAGGTGCAAAGCATGAAGCGGTGTATCTGCAGGCAGTTCGATGAACAGGGCAAGCACGAAGGAGTGGATGTGAGGATGCCCAGTTGTTTGGCGCGGTGGTGGAGGCACGGCGCAGGCAAGAAGTTTTTGAATGAGGGGGATTACCATTTTTGAGAAGAGTCTTTTTTTTTTTTGAAAACTAGTGTGTTTATGGGCCGCGCACGCCCGGCACTCATCGCACTCGCTTGTCAGGAATTTTTCTACTCATTTCCACACCAATGGGTAAAGGCAAGTTAAGTACAGCACTCAAGAATCACCAGATTCAGGAGTCGTTCAAGAAGGAGGCGGCCAAGAAGAAGCCCGTGAAGCCTGTTCTCCAAGACCCCGAGGCCAGCATGGTCGACTCGTCCTCGGAAGACGAAGCAATTGTGGCTGCCAAGTCCGAGATGCCTCCACAAGACAAACCCATGTCCAAAAGAGAAAAACTTCAGATGAAGAAGTTGGTGGCGCAAATGGAGAGTGCCGAAGAAAGCAGCAGTGATGGCAGTGAAGATGATGACGAGGACAGTGATGAGGAGTTGGATTTGGAAAAATTGGCTGCAAGTGAGAGCGAATCGGATATACAAAGTGAGGGTGAAAGCGAAAGCGACGGTGAAAGCGACGGCGAAGAAGGAAGTGAGGGTGAAGAAGAGGATGCCGAAGAACAAGATGTGGCGCTCTCAGATGCCGAGTTCGATTCCGACGCGGACGTGGTTCCCCACAGCAAACTTACCATCAACAACATCGTGGCTTTGAAAGACTCGCTTGCCAGAATACAGTTGCCATGGGCCAAGCACTCGTTCGTGGAGCACCAATCAGTGTTGAGTGCATCCAAGGCCGAGGAAGGCATCAGAGACCTCTACGACGATACCGAGAGGGAGTTGGTGTTTTATAAGCAGGGCTTGGATGCAGTCAAACAAGGCCGCAAGACGCTCTTAAAGTTGAAGGTGCCCTTCTCGCGGCCTCTAGATTACTTTGCCGAGATGGTCAAGTCCGATGAGCACATGGACAAGTTGAAGAGCAAGTTGTTGAAGGAAGCTGCCGACAAGAAGGCCAGCGAGGACGCCAAGAAGCAGCGCCAGTTGAAGAAGTTTGGAAAGAAGGTGCAGCATGAGACGTTACAGCAAAGGTCCAAGCAGAAGAAGGAGATGTTGGAGAAGATCAAGTCGTTGAAGAAAAAGAGAGGCGCCAACGATATGGAGAACGACGCCGAGTTCCAGATTGCCTTGGAGGAGGCCACGGCCGAGGAAAGGCCGCAGAAGAGACAGAAGCCCAACGGCAAGCGTATGGCCAAGGACGCCAAGTACGGCCATGGAGGAAAGAAGAGGGGCATGCGCAAGAACGACTCCAAGTCCGCGGCTGACATATACGACCAGCGTGGCAATGGCAAGGGCAAGGGCAAGTCTTATAGACCGGGCAAGAGCAAGCGGAAGTGATCCGGCCACCGTGAAGTTCCAGTCTAGTGGACGTCAAAAGACTCACTTCCAGAGTCAGACTCACCTCTTGAGCCTCAATGGCTGGCACTAGAACTAGGCTCATTACTGGCCACTGGTCATCAACATTATAGCACGACAATTATATGTAATCAAGTCTATTGTACAGTACATGGTCTTGTCCCTGGTGTCTACCAATTCCTACTCTAGCTTTCCTGCACTGTACTCTTTCCATGTGTAAGGACTATAATTCGGATCATCTCCAGACTAATACTAGAACACCGTTACTCTTTGTCTGAGCCCCGTCAAACCAATGGCAGGACTTGGTTGTTGAATAATTCCCCACCAGAGTATCTATGTGCAGGTTCCCAGCATATGTGCAGGTCCGCTTGGGGTCCCAATTTCGGGTTCCAGCAATGGTAACCACCCCAAATTTGGGAATCAAAACAGTATATTTAACTAAATAAAGTCATTTTAATTTCAGCTGGTTTCAGCCCGTGTGTGGCCAGAAAACAGACCTTCTCTTGTGCACCGCTGCTGCATCCCTGCATAAAACCTATTAAATTCACTCCCCCTAAAATTTAATTCCCCTAAAATTTGAAAAAGTAGACTTTTCTTCTGTTTGTAAGAAGAATCAACTCTTTTTTCTTACTAATCCAGTAGTCAATCAGCCAGTAGTGTAATATTGATGTACTTCTAGAGCAGTTTAGTAGCATAGTAAGTGTGTATAGTGGAGTATATTGTCGAGATCACAATGGAGCAGTATACAAGATCACTTTATTTATATAGTATAATAGTGTAGTATAGAGTATAGTGTATAGTAAACAGTATAAAGTGTAGTAGTCATCAGGATAGCTTACGGTGTTTAGGGTGGATTCAGAGAATTTTCATGGCGTGGTGTAGAGTGTAGTGTAGGATGGGGATCTCCACCAGTTCACTCACTCACTCAAGTTCGCACCCACCAGACGTACAAAGTATACTGTAGACTGTAGTATACACTAGACTGTAGTATAGACAGTATTATACACTAGACAGTGGCTGCAGTAGTATACACTATACAGTAGTATACACTATACAGTAGTTTACACTATACAGTAGATACAGTAGATGCAGTAGATACAGTAAACACTATTTTATAGTGAACAGTAGTATACATGCATACGCTCTGTTTCGCACCCTCTCTCTTATTTTTTCTCCCTCACTCTCATTTTTTCTCACTCTCATTTTTTCTCACCCTCTCTTTTTTCGCACCCTCACTCTTTTTTTTTCTCACTTTCTCACTCTCATTCTCATTCTCATTTTACTCCATTCCATTGACCTTTTCTGATTTCCCTTTTACTTTTTACTTTTTACTTTTTACTTTTTACTTTTTACTTTTTACTTTTTACTTTTTACTTTTTTTTTACACCCAAAGAGGAGCAAACGGAAATTACCATTAGCAATCACTCGAAATCAAAATGTAATTCCAGGCTAATCCATTGACGTCTCTGGATCTATTTTCTTACTGACCTTCCTCTCCCTCCTCAGACATGCGCACCACTCATGCACTCACCACTCAGACATGCTCACCACACATACTGGCTACAATGGTAGAACCTGTGGAGTAGAAATTGGAATATTAGGAAAATTGGAATATTAGAAAAGAAAACCTCGTAAATTAGAAAATTAGAAAATTTTGAAGCTACAGAATTGAACTATGGAATGAACCTATGGAATGAACCTATGGAATTAAACTATGGAATTATGAGGCTACAGAATTGAACTATGGAATTAAGGAATTATGAAAGGGGAAGAATGAAACGGTGTGGTTCCTTTGAAGTTCCTTTTCTTTTCCAGGAAAAAAAGTGTTTTGGATTTTTTTTGACTTTGGGACTTCCAACCTCCCGGAACCCTCAACCCCAAGGTCCGAGGGACTAGACGTATGACCAGCTTAAAATTATTCCAAATAATATCATTTTTACGTGTGAGGCAGTATGGCATTATAAATTTTTCGGTTTCATATTAGAGCATAGAAATCCCACTAGGGAAAAAAATAGTGTGGCTGAATCTATAAGTGCTTCTTTGAAAGTGGTTGAGTGTTTCCTGTATAGTAAATAAGCCCAACCCTCCCACGCCTTTCTTCGAGATGTTGTATTCAATTTTTTACTATTAAAACTTTATCACTATTAAAACTTTCTGTCGAAGAAATCAGGTACTTCTGGAACTTGAATTGATAGTTGGAACATGGAAATGTCCATTTGGGCACCTGCATATACGCGCTCTTTTCGTTTTTCCCCCATTTTTCCCCTAATTTCTCAAAAATTCCCATTTAAAGAAATCAATGGATTATTCCAGGCTTAAATCCAATATCAAGAGTATTATTTCCATGAATTGTTCATGGCTGGATTTTTGTCGTCCCTTAGTATTTGCACCCAATAGCATTACTGCGAAAAACCATGAACCCACTGCTAAAAAAACCCACCACCCAACCCCTCCACAAAATTTCACTATAACTTTTTACCACTAAATTCAATACGTTCAATTCCACTAAACTTTAAACGTCCAGTAATACTGCAGCCAGGGCTCACAACTATACGGTCACAGCTCACAACCAGTATAGACAGGGCTCACAACCAGTATAGATAGGACCAAACTACACCCATTATCACACCCAAATTTTCCTCTTACACCTATGGCTTTGACTATAAAACTTGAACATCGTCAAGATTAAAAGAGAAGAAGACTACAAGACCACGTGACCCGTCTAAGACTGTCAACATGTGACTATGACCATTTAAGTGACAGGAATATACGACTAATTTTTGGAATATTGTTCAGGGCTCGTAATTGAGGTCATAATTAAAAAGATTATTAGTGAAGATTATTAGTGAAGATTATTAGTGAAGGTCATATTAGTACAGGGCTCACAACCAGGACAAGGCTCACAACCAATCTACAAGACTAAAATCTCCAGAGCTTTACTAAGACAAAATATCCCATTTTATCCCTGAGTCCAAAAATAAGCACTCAAGCAAATGTCTATGGAAATGTTTTTTAGTGCCAATCGTACCATAAGAATTGGTCCTTAAGAATTGTCCCATACTACTTGACTCATCTATGATTTTCAAATAGAAATTTAAAACTCCAAAGAACTACAAATCTGGAACCAATCTCCTTAATTATTAACTGATTCCGAGGTTTAAATATTTTGATAAAATTATATTCTAATTCCCCAAAGGTATTTAAGTGCTGTACCAGTTTAAAAATAAAGAAAGGCTATACTAAAATATATTTCGCAGAAAACCAGCTATATGCAAACCAGGTTTGTCTGTCACAACTACACGCACCTCTTTAGAAATGATTGCTACAATTACCTATTGAGTCATATATAAACTTAAATTAAGTTAAATATATATATTGGACATGTGTAGATCGGTTGCTTTCGGGCCTATATAATTTAATTACTATTCTAATTATATCTAAAAATCTCTTTTTCACTAAATTATATTACTCACTGGCCCATTATACAAGAGGTCCGCCATACTATGACTGCTCTTTATTATTCTATTTCATAATTTTCCTTTACAATCTAAAATTTCTTTTATATCCTTAGAAGTTGGAAACTACTATATTCTTACCACATGGTGATACTTTAAGATTTGAATATTTTCACTCACCGTTACTGAATATCTGAATATCTAAAATCTGAATATCTGAACATATGGCCCTGGCCCAAACACTCTATTTGGGTGGACCAGGGTCACGTGACAGTGCCAACTAAGTTGACCAGGGATCTAATGGAATGTTCAAGTAGTAAAGAAATTTGTTGAGACAACATGTATATATATATATATAGTGGTATGGAGAGAAGATGATTCTAAGTGGACTACTTCGGAACAAAGGACGATTTAGCTGGTGTGCTTCCGAAAGGATTAACGAAGCAACTGTATCAAGGACTTAGATCCAGAACCCTACAGGACAATGAACAATAGAAGGCGTTTCATCTGAGGGGAAGTGTTGAATGTGAGGACCCAGAACATAGAAAAATTAGCAAAGGAAACCAAAGAATGATTTTGTCACGGCCCCATTTGAGCCTCGTCCGATCCAAACAACAGATTAATAATTCATTAGGTTAAAATTTCTTTGATGATGAAAACTTGATGATGAAAACTTGATTTCCTCGGAACCCAAGGAAACGATCTGTTGACAAGTATCTGCAACCTCGCCTTAACCCACTTTACAGAATAACTCTGCGCACCATCTTCTCTTGGAGATCAGAGAGTAAGAAGTACCTGTACCGATAGACACCAGAAGCGAGAGATGATCAAGGTTAGGAGACACTGGAAGCGAGAGATGATCAAGGTTAGGAGACACCAGAAGCGAGAGATGATCAAGACAAGAGATCACCAAGATAAGGGATAACCAAGGAACGCCTCTAAGTCCGAATCCATGCTAGAAGTAAAGATGTTTGAGAAAAGGTTAACATCAGCATTTTATGCTCCAGACCATCTAGTCAATGATTCTGGGATAGAAATTCCCAGTGATGCACATAAAGTAAAATTATATTTTGGAGATCCTGAGTATACGACTTCGTGGGAACATAGTCTTACGATCCATTGAGATTTCCAATGTTCCAGGATTTGCTTTGGCGTGAGACGTTAGAGTGCGATTGGGGGAGGTATTGGGGAGAGAGAGTTAAGTGGGTCTTGCTTTAGGGTAAGACTTATTTTAACTATATCTCTTTCTAAGACTTCTTTGCAAGAGTACTCTAGGGTGGAACGCAAGGGCGAATCATGAACCTTACCTTAGGGTGGGGGGAGTGAGGCAGAGAAGAAGAAAGGAGGTGGAGTGGTGGGCTGGCCTGTGCTGGCCTGTGCCGGGGCCGCCGCCGCCAACGCGCGCGAAAAATTCCAAGTTACGGAAAAGTTTGTAGACGACTGCGAATAAGCATCTCTCGATTTAGTCCTTTGGAAGCTTAACTGAAAACTTAAATTATATGATTAGCTTAATACCAAGGTTTCTTCATCCCCTCAGTCCACTCACTGTATTATACCAGTGAACAGTAAAACGGAAATAGAAACAGTAAAGCAGTAAAGCAGTAACCTTAGTAAAAGGTAAAGCAGTAAACGATAAAAAGTAAAGTGATAAAGCAGTAAAAGTAAAAGTAAAGTAAAGCAGTAAACAAGAGAAAGATTGGCGTCACCACCATCTTAACTACGCACGCGCGTTTGCGCGGTCGATAATACTTGACTGCAGGATCCACTGACTTGTACAACAACTCGAGGATTTGATGTTGATGCCAAGGCAGAGAGGAGGGGAATCTACCATCGTTTCATAATAGTTTTAAATAGTTTTAAATAGTTTTATATGAAAATGGGTAAATGGTTTTTTTATTGGGTCTTTTGGCGTTGGTGCACGGGGGTAGGGCAGCCCATGTAACCATGTTACCCTCGGAAGTGGCGCTGGAAACCCGTACACCACGCTACCTCAGTAGAAAAAGACCCAACGCAAACACCAATTTTTTGGCTCCAAATTTGTTGAGTGTTGGTTCGTTGAAATGCTGGAATTCCGGAAATGTCAATACAGGTTTTTGGAGTTCAAAATAATGACCGAGTGTGTTTTTGAAGGAGTATATCTGGTGAGTTCCGGCCGCACAATGCTCAGGGTTCGTAACTGTACCCCGGTTTAAAAAAGCTTCATATCCAAATTCCGACCCACTTTCCTTCAAAAACAGACCCAGACCTTCGAAAAGAGTCACTGATGAAAAGTACGCTTGGTTTTTATACTAGATTCACATTACACATTTTGACCCTGACTAACTATACAGACTCATTGATCATTGATCTGTTTTAGTCCCATATACAGTACACCCTAAGAATAGAAGTGTATAGTGGAAAATAGAATGGAGAGTAAAGACTAGAATGGAGTATAGAATAGAATAGAATGACTATGGAAAGGAAGAAAAAGATTTGTTAAGTTCCAAACCATTTCCCCGATTTGATAGATTTAAATCTTTAGCCCAAAAGATTATCTACAAACTATGTTAGGATAAGTCTGTAGATTACAGAAATAGGATTATATCTATAGAGATAAAAATGGGATTATATCTATAGTAGATGTTTATATGGAATATAGGAGATATAAATATTTAAGAAATTTCTCTAAAGACGGTTCTCTTGGATGATACCAGTACACCCTAAGATAGACCTCACACTATAGTATGTTAAGCGGATCTTGCCAAAGGACCAAAATCAAAATTCGTGCTGTTCAAATTGGTAATTGCAAAGTTCTCTTCTACACATGTATTATTAGAAGACTTTTGAATAAAAATGGCTTTTTGGGGGGTTCTTTACCAGTACTACGGCTAGGACCACGAGGATCCTGCATATACCTTAGTTCCAGACCCCAGCTCCACATCCACGTTTTCAGTCTTTATTCATTTTAAAAACACACTTCCGCAAACCTGGCCATTCAAATACTTTACCAAGTCCATAAAAAGCTCCAGGACATTCTGGTAGATAATTCATCACGTCTAAAGCCACATGCCGTGGTGCACGGGTGTGAAGCAGGGCTCGTTTATTCGCATCCTCCGGGTACTTCTCAATTCTCAATTCTCAATTCTCAATTCTCACTTCTCACCAACACTCTCTTCACTACCATAATAAACCCCCAGTCATGGACAAGGCAGCAGCAAAACAAAAGTTTGTGGACGAGTTCGACGGCCTTGTGGCCGAGTTGCAGCAAATGTGCAAGGACTACAAGATGCCGCAGGAGGCCGTGGACTGGCTCACCAAGAACTTGAACTACAACACGCCAGGAGGAAAGTTGAACCGGGGGCTTTCGGTGATTGACACGTACTGCATTCTTAAAAACAAGCCTTTGGACACGTTGGACAAGGCCGAGTACAAGAAGGTGGCGCTTTTGGGCTGGGCCATTGAGTTGTTGCAGGCGTACTTCTTGGTGGCTGACGATATGATGGACCAATCCAAGACCAGACGGGGCCAGCCGTGCTGGTACTTGAACGAGGGCGTGGGCAACATTGCCATCAATGACTCCTTCATGTTGGAAGGCGCCATCTACATGTTGTTGAAGAAACACTTCCGCCAGGACCTGTACTATGTGGACTTGTTGGACTTGTTCCATGAGGTGACGTTCCAGACGGAGTTGGGCCAGTTGATGGACTTGGTGACTGCCGATGAGGAAGTGGTGGACTTGTCCAAGTTCTCCTTGCAGAAACACTCATTCATTGTGATCTTCAAGACCGCCTACTACTCGTTCTACTTGCCGGTGGCTTTGGCCATGTACATGTGCGGCATCAACAGTGCTGAGGACTTGAAACAGGTGCAAGACATCTTGATTCCTTTGGGCGAGTACTTCCAGATCCAGGACGATTTCTTGGACTGTTTCGGTACGCCCGAGCAGATTGGGAAGATCGGGACCGATATCAAGGACAACAAGTGCTCGTGGGTGGTCAACCAGGCATTGTTGAAGGCCAATGCTGACCAACACAAGCTTTTGGAGGAGAACTACGGTAAGAAGGACGACGTGTCCGAGCAAAGGGTCAAGGACTTGTTTGCCGAGTTAGAGATCCCCAAGATCTACGAGCAGTACGAGGAAGACACCGTCAAGGAGTTGCGCAAGAAGATCGACCAGGTCGATGAGTCGCGTGGCTTGAAAAAGGAGGTCTTGTCTTCGTTCTTGGCCAAGGTCTACAAGAGATCCAAGTAAATATTTCATCTGAGCTAGAGAACGTCCATCTGGAGTAATATACAGTATAATTAGTATTCAAGAAACCAGAGTGTATATCTAAAACGTACTTGTTTCTGTTTTTCTCTTTCTGTATCGTATTTGTTTCTGATCACAGAAGTCTACATCAGACTTGTATGCTCTTTATTACTATATGTGAAGCAGCCTAAGCGTTAGCCTTCTCCAAATCCTCTCTGCCAGCCTTGGTGTACAAGTACTCGTTGTAGTCTCTGGCCTTGGCCCAAATGTTCCACACGATTATCCCGGGAATAACAATGTATGCGACCTGGTTCTTGGTTCTTCTGAAGGTGTTGAAAAACGCATTGTACAAGTTATCCTTCAAAGGCTTGGTGGCGTATGGCGACACCGTGTACATAGCCACGTTTTTCTGTGCAGGGCCGCCCATGGCGCCCCACCATCCCATGTAAGTCTTTGGCCCGGATCCTCCCATGGTTGTATAGATGAAGTAAGTAGTGGGTGATTTTTGCGGTGAGATTATTTTAAAGCGAGCGCGGCCATTGGCCAGTGCCGGTCTCATGGTTACGCGCGCCTCAGTTCATTTCAGCACAACATATGATGCTTAGAGTATCACATGGAAAGAGACCATATTTGGAATTTTTTGAAGTATGGGGATGTGTGGAATAATCATGCCTATTTTGTATGCTTATATGAAGCATTTTTATTTTGTGTGTTCTGTAATCAGTTGTTGTTATTTGCAGGTGTCATCAGTTCCATAGTGAGTATTTGGACTGTATATTGTCACGTGCAGAATTCGTTGCAATGAAAATTTTAGGATTGGTTTTAGAATTTCTGGATTTGGCTGGAATAAGATTATCGACTGTAGACACCTTTGGTGTTGAAATTTGTCATGGTATTTTGGAGCTGTGGCTGCGGCGGGCCGGTTGGGGATTGATTCCGAGGGCACGTCCCTGGACTGTGTGCAGTGCCGGGGCTTATATCCAGTTCCGACCTATTGACTTAGGCCATTCAAATAGTCCCCACAATAAAATAAACCGCATTTTTTTAAGACATTCGGAGTAAAAATAGCTATACGAGTGAAATATCTTTTTGAGAACCTTGAATCTCGAGTGTATGGAGAGGGAGGTGGAAGTTTGTTTTGAACGTGCATGATACGTGCATGTCACGTGATTCGTACTAAAGTGGCCAGTCATTTCCACTGGCTAGATACACACCCTAACAGTACTAGGATCCTAGTGTAGTCTTGATCATTTTAATGAAGTTCCAGGATCTTAACGTAATCTTGATCATTTTATAAAGTATATGGAAGGATGGATATACTAGGACTCGGACTGGGGGATTTTATTCTTTAATCACACTAGTCCACTTTCCACAAATTTAGTAGATGGAGTCCCACTTAAAAAACCAGCTGGAGAACGGTAGAGAACAGTAGAGAACAATTAGAGAGGCAGTTTAGAAAACCCTAGTGATCTATGGCACTGGAGATTGGAGGTATGGAGGGTTGATTGTATAATTCAAAACTTGGGTTCTATTCCTGGTTCAGTTCCAAAGGACCGTAGTCCGATTAGTCATGAGTATCACTTGACCACCACATTCAGGTCTTTTCAGTACATTCAGGCCTTGCAGCACATTCAGGACTTTCCAGCACATCTTCAGATCTACTGAACGTATACTAGTCCTACTAAATAAAGAAACACGACTCCAGCTTGATAACGCAGATTAGAGCCAAAGAATTAGGGGAAAGAACCAAAGAACTAAGTGAAACACACATTCTTCTAAGACTTTCTATCGTCTGTAGAGTTCCAGATTAGGGCCCAGATATTAGTAGTCAGACTAGAGACCGGTACATGTCGAGCTACTTTGGTCCTTCATCCAGTACCATATCTTGTCTTATATTTCCACTGTCTTCTGCTAAGTCCACCATTCTAAGATGTAGCTCTACAGATGCAGTTCTGCGGATGTATTCCTACAGATGTAGTGGTAGAGAGTAGTGGTAGAGAGTAGTGGTAGAGAGTATTTTACTAAGAATAGTCTTGGCCATTTCAGTCTGGTACGCCATCACCGGAACCGAAGGTCACTCCAGATCTGGACTGCAGTATTCATGTTACCAGAGACTACAACTAGAATCAAGTACGGTGTAAATAGATCAGTGATAAATTAGTGATGTGGATGGAGATTACTGATGTATGGTCCACGGTGTGGTGTATGGTGGATGGTGGATGCAGTACAGAGGGACTATGGCTTATGCAGTATGGAACGTGTCTGGAACGTGGCCGTGCAGTCCCTTTCCAGCCATTGTCTGGTGTACCGGCTATGGATGGTCGGTAGCTTGGCTTATCTGGAGTATGTCCTGCAGACACTCCCCCAGCCCAACGCACTCGCCCTCTTCTACCATCACATTCTTACCAGTAGTATTCAATTTTTAATAACCAATTTTTTTTAGTCTACATCCTTCTTTATTATAATATTCTATTTTTCCAGATTTTTTTTTCTTGACTCTTGGCTCTGACTCTAGTACTGATGGCTAGTTGGGTTTATTACTGGGTGGTCGCGGAAGGTATAGACGGCCGGGCTCCGAACCATAAGAGCTGGGGCTCGCAACCACCACAACGAGTCCTGGAAAAAATAACCCGTCCGGCATTGGGCGGGCCCGATGCAGGTGCCTTAATACATTTCCCTGGCTCCAGAATATACCTCCCTAATCTGAAAGTATTTAAGTTCCCTGTGGCTTTTTCTGTCTTTTTTGTCTTTTTTTGTCTTTTTTCTGTCTTTCTGTCTTTTCTGTCTTTTTCTGAAGGTCTTGGTGCGGCCACCTACTGCAAGCGCCCCGATTCAGCACGATAAACTGGGACCCAACATTAAGCGAGCATTGTCCCCTAGTCTTTAAAATACCCTTTTCCAAGCACCACATCCAATAAGCAATCTGTTATTTCCAAATAAAACCAATTGTCTGATTTTTTCAATCAGTTGAGTTATTGATTTTTTGGAACCCCCCAAATCTCCCAATCCGTCGGCCTTCCTTGCCGATTTGCACCCATGTCGTTAACAAGCCACTTGGCCCAAGTCCTTGGGTCCAGCTTGTGTCAGACCTATATGTTTGTTGTAAGGGTGAATTCCTGCTACCGGTACTGGACAAATCGGCTCCAGCAGTCCCGAAACGAGGCCATGGCCATCTACCACGTGCTCCATAACGGCAACATCAACTAGCCCTCTTTCCGATTTACAGCCATGCCATATAGCCAGGTCATTTACCGCCAAACCAAAAAACACCGGAACAACTACCCTAATATGACAACTGACCGCTATGACTGATACTGGACTATAATTCTACGGAATTGTATGATTCACTAATTGGGCTGGATGCAGCATTGGTACAGTCTGGGCCCTTCAGGTCTCCCTTACCGTCAATGGAACCCAATCCCGGTTTTCAGAGCTAGTACAGATTATCCAGGTTCTGGTTTAATTCGACTCAATGGCTTCAATGGCTTTAATGGCTTTAATGGCTCTCAATGGCCGTCTTTTGGAGCAGTGGCTAAGGAAAATGAAGTGAAGGATCACTTGGGTATTTACTTGGGTATTTACTTGGTGAGTAATGGTGATGGCTAAAAACAATTGGGCATTTTTTTTAAAAAAAATGGATACACTGTTTTATTTTCTAATGGTCTGTTAGGTGTTGCGGTGTTGCTGAACTTGCCACTCACTCTCCTTCACTACATGCAACTGGTGACGCAGGATTCCTTGTAATTCCTGACGGAACTTTTACTTCCTGACGGAAAGTTCTACTTCCTGATTGGAGATTTTCCTAATTGCAATTCTTCTAATTTTGTCTTTCCGAATTGTCCAAGCTTCCTATTTTTAATTTTTAATTTTTAATTAATATGTCGATCCAATTCAATGGTTGGCCAGGAGTCCTAATTCTCTCCTACATAAGGCCAATTCGCAGTCTTTCTCATTTCTGCACAGAATACCAGATGAGCCTCGGTCAACCAGACCTTCAATACAGAACAACAAAATAACCAATACAAAGTACCAATAAAAGTACCAATAAAAGTACCAATAAAAGTACCAATACAAAGTACCAAACATCAGTACCTCCAATCCATTTCTATTCAGTCCAGATTTTCTCTGAACTACTTACAATGCTTGTCTGATTATCTGATTATATGTTTGTCTGATAGTCTACATTGAAGACTCGTGGTCCTTTCACATAGTGTATTATATATATGAATCAAGCGCCGATGCGCTCCATATAGGCCAGCACACCTACTCCTGGGCCAAAGCCTTCTTCTCCTCCTTAGCAGCAGGAACTCTCTCCTCCTCCTCAGTCACAATGAGTTCAATGTGAGATGGAGAAGATTGGTAGGCGTTGACTCTACCGTGGGCTCTGTAGGTTCTTCTTCTTTGCTTTGGGGCCTGGTTGACCTGGATGTGGGTGATCTTCAACTTGGAAGCATCCAATCCCTTGGCCTCGGCGTTGGATTCAGCGTTTTGCAACAAGTCCTGGACGTATTTGACGGACTTGGCAGGCCATCTAGCCTTTTGGAGACCCCACTCCTTAGCTTGGGCGGTTCTACCGATAGAGTGGTTGAATCTTCTGAAAGGAATGGCTCTCTTGTGGTCCAAAACATCCACAAGGTATTCCTGGGCCTTCTTCAAGTTCCATCCGTTAACAGCCTGGGCGGTTTCTCTGGTGTTCTTGAAAGAAACTCTCAAGTACGCACCACGAGCGGAGGCAGACTTAGCTGGGTTAACTGGGGTAGCAGCGTAACGAACCATTGTGACTATGTAGTTTGTAGGAAGAATTTGTCAGAGGGAAAAAGGAAATTTTTTACTTTCGCGGTGGGTGCTGCGCGGCCTGTACCTAGCTTAGGTCTTAGCCCTCACCGCGCGCACGTGACCCGTCCGCTCCATCCTCCCTCTCCCCCCACTTGCCCCACACGTACCCTTTTCCCCACCTATTTTTGCTTCCTTTTGGAATTTGGAATTTTTCATACTTGAAGTCTTCTCTGGAAACTACTTAGAGGTCCTGTACCTGACTTGGCCGGGGGCTTGTTGTGTGCTTTCTCCTCCGGCTTCGCAGCTCGTGGCAGTCACGTGCGCCCCATCAACATCACCACTATGAGACCCCCCACAAGCCATATTACCTCCACCAAAATCACCAAAATCACCAAAATCACCAAATTCATCTTCAAACCCATATATTGGTGAATCCCACGTTAAATGACTTTTGCTTTAAGAAACCCCTGCTATGCAGGACATTTTTTTTTTTTGCATGATTTATCGTCGCCATGGCTCGCATCCTATCAATCCAATCTGCGACTTCGCTGTAGGTGAATTTTCCGCACATACTCTACGAGCATCTCCAAGGGTCACTACACCACCCCACCCTTCTCTTGTATTCCACCCCATCTACTCCCAAAATTTTTTTTATCCCTATATTTTTTTTATCCCTAAATTATTATATTTCCATCTTATTCAATATTTCCATATTATTCAATATTTCTAAGATCTTTATTTCTAAGATCTTTATTTCTGTAGTATCACTATACAGTGTACAGGTCTACGAGTATACTCTGGTGGAGTGAATTTTATAGCGTAGTGTAAATGAGGAGTAGTACTGGAGTAGAATGGAAGATAGAAAATAGTGTTGCGCGTGGTAGTGCAGCAAACGTCGGTTGTGCAGGTCAAGTATGAGCTTCTTCTTAAGCTCAACGAATAAACGGAAAATGGGAAACGTCCCAGGATCAAGAACTGATGCTTGACTACTAGACTATAGACTACCACTACAGGATATTGGTACTGACTATAGTTTACTTCTAAGGACTATTGGACAGCCTTGGTGGTTGACTAGAGTGGTAGTGCATATAGTGGCGTTCGAGCACCAGTAAAGCAGTATTAATTTGGCAGAAGATTGCTTGGTTGAAGATTGCTTGGTTGAAGATTGCTTGGTAGTAGGGTGTACTGGTCTATGGTATGGCCTGCATCCTGGTCTCATTATCAATGTATAATAAGATTCTACCTACTCCAACATTTGATCCAGTCGGTTTATGTGAAGGAAAAGACACCTGTAGGGCCCAAACTCCAGATCTTCTAATTTGCTTCTACACCTTGTTTTTTTTTTTTTTTTTTTTTTGGCCCAAAAATTAAATTTTT